>JAFFST010052632.1:364795-378346 GCA_022414735.1 Noturus placidus
TCGAACCACCAACCCTACGATTAGTGGACTAGTGGACAACCCGCTCTACCGACTGAGCCACAGCCGCCCCGTAAAACTTGAAGTGCATTTTATTTTATTTTTATTATTGAAGGTTACTGGAATTGTATGCTCTCTCTTTGTTTGCCTGCTCCTGCTCATGAGAGAAAAAACGCCTGCCTTTGAGACTTCAGTCCCGATGTACACCTAAAACTTTGCACACAACAGTGCACAGTGCCGCTCTCTGGATCATTAAGTCATTAAGTCATTTAAGTTTGAGTATGATACTAAATGACTTAATGATCCATTATTTCTCCATATCATCATATCATCAGAAGAGCCTACCAAAAGACAGGGCTGTCCAGGTCATCCTTCACTGTGTAGTAGCCCTCATTGTCTTTAATGCTTTTCGTCAGGCCGAAGTCTCCGATCTTCACCGTGCTCTCGTTCTCCACCAGGACATTCCGAGCAGCCAGGTCTCGGTGGATGTAATTCCGAGAGCCCAGATAATCCATACCCTGAAAGAGACAGAGCAAACACACGTAAAGAAACAGAGTAGGGTGTCAGAGTGTCACTACAAAATCGAGTAGATTTCACTGACAGTATATACTACTATACGATATACTAGCTCCACCGTACTACTAAAATGTGATCTAATTTATATAATTTCCTTTCTTTGCATTCCTTTGTAGTAATTTCTTTGTATTCCAAATATGAGAAATGTGCTCAGTTGAAAGTTTTTTTTTTGTCCTCTTTTACACAGAACTCGCAATCATACTAAATACTGTCATGTGGCCTGAAGAAACCGTAAGAGTGGTTTAACATTAATTCCAACAGTGAAGGTGGCAATCTAGAAGGTTATATAGCTCTCGTGTGTAAGAGGTATGGAGTAGCTGACCTGGCAGATTTGCACAGCGTAGCTTAGTAGGGTCTTCTGATTGGTCTGTAGTTTGTTTCTGGGCAAGTATTCTTTCAGACTGCCTGCTGGTAAATACTCCATAATGAGTTTGATGGATCTGCCACCTAAAACAAAGTAGAGGCGTACAGAAAGGCTTCATAAACTGGTTTATACAAGGGTTTTTAATATTTAACAATAAACTGTATCCTGACAACGAAATAAGTGTGTTGGTGATTCAGTACCCTCCTCCTGGCAGATGCCTTTGTATTTGACAATGTTCTCATGGTAGAGCTCTCTCAGGATGTCAATCTCACACCACAGATTACCGCTCTGCTCTTCTCGGCTCTCTGGTTTCAGGGACTTTACTGCCACCAGCTCTCCTGTTCGATCCCCGCGCGGGTCGTATCGGCACAGCTCTACCTTTCCGAAATGCCCCTGTCACACACACACACACCCCAAAATGACTTCATTCCACCTGGCACAAGTGTCTCTGTAATCCTGGACAAACAAAATGTTCCACTAACAGAGCTACAGATGGGAAATTACCTCTCCCAGGTCTCTGATCTTCTTGAGGAATCTCTTCTCAAACACTGTGGGGTCGACCTCTAGGGTGGGTACAGGCTTAATAGAGGGATCTACAGGCAAGACATATAATGCATTCATATTTAGACTCAGATACACTGCCCGGTAAATCTTTGGACATACCAGCTCACTGAAGGAATTCTACATGAAAAGTACTTATGTAAACAATTGAATTTTACGTAACATCGAATTGTTGAAATATAATCTATGCATGAGAAATAACATCATGATTTATATTTGTCTTTAAGACAATATTGAAAAACTTTTGACTGCCAGTAAGGGTAAAGAAAAGCCTTTTGCATTATTATTATTATTATATAATATTTTTTCATTTCACTGAAATGTAGAAATGGATTTTTTTGTGCTGCTCAATCTTGTAGGTCTCATTTCAAACCACAAGGGGTCAGTGTTTTAGACACTGCTGTAGGACAATAAGAAACTTCTGAGTAGTTAACAGGGATTTCCACTTGCCATTTAGGACCATTAAGGATGTTAAAAGATATTACTTAGTATTGTACACTCCTATCAGCATCTAAATCAAAGAAAAACCAATATTATTTTAAGAAATATCGGCCTTTATTAAGCTTGTCTAATAGCTGCTGAACATTGATGGAAAGGTTTTTCAAGATTCACAGCTGTTCTCATATAGCTGATTGGACTTTGGACTTGCAAATCTTGCAAGAATTGTCCATCAAGTCGATTGGACCAATGGTTCCACAATTAGTGTCAATTTCATGTTTTGTTCTGTTATAGTGCCACCAACTGGTCACACTTGATATTTTTTTACATATGTCCTTAGATTGAGCCCATATATAAGTAATCCAAGTTTGGTGAAAATATCTCATTCTGTTCAAGAGTTATAGCCATTTAAGTAAAAGTGGCCACACCCACTTCAAATGTTTTAAATGTGCCCTGGTGAGGGTAAATCCAAAGTTAAACTTTTTTTTGATAATTATTTATCTAATGAGTCCAAAGAATTGTCCTGCAAAAGGATTATTTCAGTTGAGCAAAAAACCTAAGACTAGTTCACAAAAATAGGTTTTACAAAAAATCCAAGATGGCGGAAAATTGTTATAGGCAGAAATGAAATCAGAAATATATGTTTTGTTTATCTGGTCCGTAGGATTCCATAGATATAAGACACTTGAGTATGTCACAAACGGTTTAACAGTTATGGCCGTTTTTCTAAACCTGCTCACTATAACGCCACCATCTGGCCGATCGGGCCGAAACTTTGCGACTTCCCTCAAATTTTCAGCTCTCTAGAACTTACGAATGGGTCTCCACGATCAGTTTTAGGGTAGAATAATAATAATAATAATAATAATAAAAAAATCGAGCAAGCGTCCGTCACATTTTGTTGGGTGCTAATAATTCTAGAGTATTTGACCCAGTCCGGCCCCAGAGTACACTGAATCTACTAATGAAACTGCTTAGATATGACTCAGAGCTCATCAGTAGCCCAAATATTTGTTAATAATCTGGATCAACTGGAAGAAAAACATTTACGTACACACCTCAAACACAATAATGCAAGCTGAAACCAATCCTAATGACAATGTTTTGAACGTACAAGGCGGGTAATTCAAGAAAATTGTATTTGTATAGTGCTTTTAAACTATGGATGAGGTCACATAGCAGCTTTAAAGAAATATATAATCCGGCTATACATTTTAAATTGATAAACCGTTAAGGGTAATTCATTTTATTTCACTTCTATTTAAATTAGAAACATATTCTTTGTATCTAATTAATTTCATGAATAACAATAAAAAAGATATATATTTTAAATATGGTTAAGATATAAATGACAAGATATTATGGTGAGATATAAATGCTTTTCCTGAGAGCAACACCATTTAAGACATTTTAAAATACAAGCATTGAGACCGAACACTTGGCTAAAGTGCAAGGTTGATCAGTTTAGTTGGCTTATGCAGAATAGAATGCACAGTCTAGATACAAGTTCAAAGTTCATTAAGAATCAAACCTACTCAAAATCTGGCCCATTCAAGGCAAGCACTACATTTGAGACTTAGAACTGAGCAGGTCTTACTCTGTTTTTCCACCATGTCAATGTCCCGGACGATGGCCCTGAAGAAGGGTCTTTGGTGAGGGTCGTAGGTCATGCAGTGGGTCATGAGATTGGCGAGCTCCTCACAGTCTGGTGTGGCCAAGTGACACTGAGCGGCATAAAACCTCTCCTTCTGCTCAGAGTGAGTAAAGAAATACAAAACCAGTGTAAACATGGAACATGGTTAAACATTGAGAAAACATTCCAATAGCCTAGGTTAGGGTTCTGTACCTGTAGGTAGGTAGGTGTGTGTGTGTGTTTACCTCAGTGAGTTTCTTGTCTTTCAGAGGAATTTCTCCGTTGTAGCATATCTCCCACAGAGTGGTGCCAAAGCCCCACTTATCTGCTGCTACGCTCAGGTTAGCCGTATCCTGCACACACTCGGGAGCGATCCATGGAATCCGGTCCACACACTCTGAACAAGCACAAGCATGCACGGTTTGCTATACAAACATCTTGATACAATCAGGCCTTAAAATTAATATTGTTTTGTCAGATAGTTAGTAGGCCACTATAAATATTTTTAAAAACAGAAGTCAAACAAACTTCTACCATCTAATGAAGCATGTTTATCATGCCACGTTTTTTTTTTTTTTTAATGTAATCATCATTATAACTATACAGTTGCAATCAAAATGATTCAACCCCCATCGCAAAGCAGGTTTATTGTCAACATTTACAGACTTTCAGCTGTTGAGAATAATCAAACAAAAGCAATTGAAATAATTCAACACGACGAATATGTCAAGTGGTTTCCCCACATTCAACTTATAATGACTTCGTCAGTTTCAAAATTATTCAACCCTCTGAATAGAATCCCTCAGAACAGCACAAATATGCAAAACAGGTGTTGTCTCAAACACACCTGATGTGACTAATCAAGAGCTTCATTAATTGCACAGAGTGTGCTTAAGCTGGAACACATGAAATACCTGAACTGAGTAGGGACAGAAAATATATGACATACTTGAAGCATTCATTGTGTTGAACTATTTCACTTGCTTTTTTTGTTCATTGCAAACAGCTGAAAGTCTGTACATTTGGACCAAACATGATTTGCAATGGGGGTTGAATCATTTTGATTGCAACAGTAAGTTTCATGGCTGCTAAACCTAGTGTTTCTCCATTTTGGATCTTCAGTGCTGCAATACGACGGGCCGGCCCTTCAGAGGTAAAAACAGCCAAACTTGTCGACAATGCAAATTTAGGTTTCACCAAAAGGTGTGAAATTCTTCAGACAAAATTAAAAAATTAAAAAATCTCTCTCCATTAGTAACACAAAAGCTGTTTCAGAAGCCCTAACTAATACTGGAAGACTAACTTTTTCACAGAAAGCGTGCGATTGGTTTTGCTCGTAATATCCTGTTCCCCTCTCTTACAAACACACAAAAACTAGTCTTTCCTCAAAGAGCGCTGCTCTGCTTAGATCATTCCAGGTCACTACGGTTTAGTACGGAGGGGATGGATGAGGGCCAGCAGAACCTGTCAGTTACACCAGTCTGCTCCCTTACATTCCACGAGTGCAGCACACACCTTCACCTTACAGTGCACGCGACATAATACACACCACACTGAACTGCTGCGTGTGCATCGGTCATAAAACAAAACTTTATCTTTAGGGATTGCTAATGCGACACGTGTACAGCAGTAAATGTATTTAATAGTATGTTTATGATCTTTAGCCCTCAAGATATAATATTTTAAAGCTTCAAATGTATGCATGTTTTATTATAAACCATTTTTATAATATAATTTCTCATTACCAGATCAATAAAATGGAAAAAAAAAAAATCATAAAGTCCAAAGTCATTGTTATAACAGAAAGGGGCATCAGCTAATACTCACTGTACAGATACTATGAATGATTACCGTATTTTCCGCACTATAAGGCGTACCGGATTATAAGGCGCAGTCTCAATTACGGGGTCTATTTCTGTAGTTGACCAATACATAAGGCGCACCGTGTTATAAGGCGCATACGGTTGTTACGCCAACCAAAGTCGCACAACATTTTTACAGATTTTGGAACTCAGTCCACACATAAGGCGCACCGGATTATTAGGCGCACGGCCGATTTTTGAGAAAATTGAAGGCTTTTAGGTGCGCCTTATAGTGCGGAAAATACGGTATACACAGGCCCTTTGCCACTGAAAGCATCTAGAAAATGTAGCTTTGCACTGACAGCAAGTTCTTGTTTCTTGCCTTTTCTTTGATTCATTTTTGAGCACATCCTCCTGTACTGAGCTGATATAAGCAGGTCTGCGCTGTAGACTGGGATGCTTAAAAACATGAATATTTATAGAGATGTTTTCTGCAAATTTATGTTTACAGAAATTTTAAATGTCGAAGTTCTTCTTTTAAACCAAAGCTTTTTTTACTGTGCACCGATAACTGGAGCTCTGTAGGTGTTTGGTTAATGAGTGTAAAGCATCATATATATCATTCATGCCACTCAAACAAAAACATGCACAATAGGCCTGACTTGCTTTTCTAATCACGGACACCGAATAAGCGTTTCCACTTTCACTACAAACCAACAGCATCGAGATCCGATGTAGCCAGCACAGCATGGCATTTGTTTTAGGCTTTTCGGTTCATACACACAAATACTGTGTCATCTGAGGAATGGCGAGGCTCTTACCCTCTCGGGTTAGCACGGTGATGGGGATGCCGGGGTCGCTAAGTTTGATGAAGGGACCGCCGTCACTATCCAGTCCGTCTCGTGCCAGAAGAATGTTCTTGGCGCAAACGTACCCATGCACAAGCTTCTTATCCTCCTACCGGACACACGAACACAAACATTTACTTTACTAAGCTAACACAGATGAGGCCAAAGCAGAAAACATTTTTAAAAAATAATGCCTTATTAATAATAGGTATTATGAATCCTAATAGCTTCTGTACAGAAACCACAAGTGTAGCGATGGGAGGAGGTCCATCAGTTTTCACAACTTTTTTTTTGTTTTTTTAAAGATGGCATTAGCCTGTAACTTGTAAAACATGTTCCAACATAATATAAAATACATGTAAATTATATGAAAACATGACGCACAAAGGGTAAGACATTGTTTTAAGGACAACGGGGAATGAAAATCATAAGCATGATGTATTTTCATGTGAAACATCACAGTCTTTAAGCACTTAAGGACATGGGATTAAATAATGACATTACATAAAGAATCAGCAAATATAAAATGCCAGTCATCTTCAGTAATTGCTTTATCCTGGTCAGGGTGGATCCGGAGACTATGCCGGAAACACTGGGCGTAAGTCCATTACTGAGCACCATGCGGCACGCACACACACACACACACACACGCGCACACAAACACACTCTTCTTCACCCTCAGGGGCAATTTAGAGTCACCACTAGTGATGAAACAGTTACCAGTTTCACAATAAACCACGATATAATTCCCCGATGGTTAGTATCACTGTGTCACATTTAATTACCATTAAAACCATGCGTGATTATCGTGATTTGTAAAACTTGTGATAAATGCTGTCCACACACACCCAGCACGAGTCTGACGCAGGTGCAGCATGCAACATTGTCTTTTGAGCGTGAAAACAAACGCTACAATTAAAAACCGAACACGTCTGCTCAATTCAGCATGAGCCGAATGAGTCGGAGTCACAGCACCGATCAGCAGGAGTCAGATTTCCTTTAGCACGTGACGAGAGTGAGGCGAGATGGTGGAAGATTTTAAGATTAATAATAATGAACTCACCATTCAAGCAACTACCGCTAATTCGAAAGCGAAACGCGCGCAGCCGCGCGGGCATTCATAAGCGATTTAAAAGTGAGGGGGGAGGGGGAAAAGCACAAAAAGCCTCCTTTCACATCAACTTTCTTCTGGCAATCTTTGCAGAAAGGGTTACCATCTTCTATTAAGTTTCCCTCAGCATTTTTATAAAATCCAAAATATGACCACACTTCGGATTTAGTCCTCATGGAAAGTTGGAAAAATCTCCCGAGTGCCGTCACTGCCTTGTGACAACCATCCATCACTTTATAGTCCAATATAAAACCTGTTTAAATGATTGCAGTATGTGTATCAGTACATTTTGTACATTTTCAGCACATTTTAACAATATTGCGATAATACTGATAACCGTGATAGTTTTGTTCACGATGATCATGATATGAAATTTTCATACCGTTACAGCTCTAGTCACCATTGGCATGTTTTCTGGGAGGTGGGAAGAATGGTAAATGGTCTGCAGTTATATAGCGCTTTTACAGAGCTGCCATGCAAGGCGCTAACAGGAATCGAACCACCAACTCTACTATTAGTGGACAACCCACTCTACCACCTGAGCCACAGTTGCCCCTCATGAACTCAGGATCGAACCAGTGATCCTGGAGCTGTGAGGCAGCACCACTACCCGCTGTGAGACCCACAGCATGAAAATTATTTTTCCCTGCCCATGGAAGGTGACTGGTGACTGGACAAAAATAATAATAATAATAATAATAATTTTGAGATTATCCATAAAGCAGAATAAAGTCTTTTAAGCAATTCATTCCAAAAGCAAAGAGCGTAACATAAACAGGGACAATAACTAAGGACAAATGTTCAGATTTCATGTTTAATAAACGTCCTGTGAAAAAGCAATTTGTCTTTTTCTTTGTGCAGAAGTATTGAACCAAAAAAGGAGAGGAAAAAAACAACACTATCAAACAGCTGCTACTGCTGCACTGAGATTAAGATTAAGTAGATTAAGAAGTTTTGTTTGTAGACTGCCTCAAAAAATGATGAAAAGGACATGAACACGCTATACACGGACATGGACGCTTCCAGCTCACCCATCGCTAGTGTCTGAAAGATGCTTTCTCACATGCTTAACAGAAAGGTGAAAATTTCTGCCACAACATCAACCACTAGCATATTTCTGTACTTCTCCGAAAGCATTATATCCGTTTGTATTTCATTAGACTATTCAGGATGTGTTTACCAGATAACTGAGGGCGCCTGCCAGCTGTTTGGCCACATGGAACTTCCATGAAGTGCTGAGAGGAACGGATTCTCTGCGCATGAACAGATCAAGAGGACCGAACTGCACAAACTCCTCCACCATAATATCTAGAGGAAGACATATACACAGAACAAGCCTCGTCAAGTCTAGTAGGCTAAAATAATACAGATAAAAGTCCCACAATCTTTCTATTCCACTCCAACGCACACAAAACACACACAAAACACAGGAGCAAAACAAACAAAAAACCTATTTTGTCTCCAGGCTGTATGTGTTTTTCAGGAAGTTCACCTTACACTCAGGTCATGTCAGTTCATTAGCCAATAAAAACACATTTGATTGCACAAGAATGTTAGCAGCTTATGCAATCAGATGTGTTTTTAATGGTTAATCTGATTTAAAAAAAAAAAACAGTAAACAGTCAGAAACAAACCTTAACACCAAATAAACAGCTAAACTATAAAATGACAAGAGCAAAATGAAATAGAAAAATATGTGAACCTCAACTCACACACACACACACGCACAATACTTACTCTCCTGGTGTCGCACACACACTCCATACAGCAAGGCGATGTGTTTGTGTGAGACCTGTCGCATCATGCTGGCTGTCTCAAAGAAGGCCTAAAGAATAACAGAGAGAGGGGGTTCTCTTAATATCCTGGGACAGAGAGACAGGATGAGAGAGAGAGAGAGAGAGAGAGACAGACAGACAGAGAGGGAGGTCGAGTCGTCCTCACCAGAGATATATCCCTGTGTCCAGAGCCAAGCACTTTCAGCACCACCTTCACCTCCTGTGAAGGGCCATAGCTCCCCAAATCATCCTCATCCTCACTTTTCATCTTCAGCACACCTGCATAAATGTTGGTCCTGGTGCCCAGACCCAAGTGCTCTCCCTAAACACCAAAACAGCAACAAAAAAAATATCACCCTACAGAGTTCTACAAAGACTGCTCAGTGTAGTTATAATGCAGATGTATAAAGGGTTTTTTTTTTTTTTAAAAAACCCAAAAAACAGGCAAGTAAATACTCTACTGTGTGCTGTGCAAAATGTGGCATCTGAAATTGTGTGATAATGTACGGCTAGTTACGCGTAATTATATGCGTAATGTAATTATTATCCCTTCTTACAAAGATTCTAATGTGGAAAATCGTGCTTACGAAATAGGCAAATCATCTACTATGAACCGTGGTGTTCTGTCCTTGCATCTCACGTGAAAGATATTCTTTTGTGTTTGTGTGTGTGTGTGTGTGTGTGTGTGTGGTTTTGCAGTGGCCTTTATTTCAGTGTTTCCACATACCTGCTGTTTGCACACTTCTTTGCACACTGCACACTCAGCATGTACACAACCCACCCGTATTTATGCAGATTTTTGTACTGTATATATGAATTCTTATCTGTGCATATTTTGTACTTGCATTTGTCTATTTTGTTTAGTAGTTAATATATGTCCAGTATTTGTTACTGGACCTACCACAAGAGTTTCGATATGTCATTATCCGTGTGTCAGGTCAGCGGTGCAAATGACAAATAAAAGACTTGCGTCTTTTCAGAATCAAGAACAAACGTCAATCATCAGTGCACTTTGATACACATAGACAAAGACGTTCTTCCATCCATCAGACTTTATCTCAGCTGAACTGTAGTGCAGAATGTGGTACAAATCAGACCAAGCAGCTTACACACTGATGTGCATCACATCCCCATGAAGCAGATCAAGTGTAAACACATCTATAAGGAGTGTGCAGTTTGTTTCTTTTCCTGGTTGAAGGCATAAAAAAAAAATACAGAAAAAAAACCTAAAAGCTGAGACTCGATCTAGTGATTTCTTCCAAGCTAGGGATTTATATATAATCAATGAAAACTTTATTAGGAACACCTGTATACCTAGACATTCGTGCAGCTATCGAATCAGCCAATCGTGTGGTAGTAGTTGTATAAAATCTTTGCAAAAAAATCATTGCATAAAATCACGCAGGTACGGGCCGGCAGCTTCGGGTAATGTTCATATCAACCGTCAGAATGGGGAAAAAATATGATCGCGGCATGACTGTTGGTGCCAGACAGGCTGGTTTGAGTGTTTCTAAAACTGCTGGTCTGGGATTTCACACACAGAACAGTCTCGACAGTTTACTCAGAATGGTGCAATATAGAAAAAACATCCAGTCAGCGATGTCCAGTTCTACGGACGGAAACACCTTGTTCATGAGAGAGATCTATAGAAGATGACCAGACTGCATTGAGCTGATAGAGAGGCTACACTGTGGTTACTCAGATAACCACTCTGTACAATTGTGGCGAGCTGAAAAGCATCAGAACGAACAATGTGTTAAACCTTGAGGCGAATGGGCTACACCACCAGAAGACCATGTCGGGGTCCACTTTAGTCAGTCAAGAACAGAAATCTTGAAGACGAGAAAAAACCGTAGCCTGGTCTGAAGAATCTCAATGTCTTCTGAGGCACAAAGATGGTAATGTCAGAATTTGGGACCAACAGCATGAAGCCATGGACCCATCCTGACCCGAATTCAAATCCATTAATTTACATTACATTAATTTGTGTACATGTCACTCCATGATTGTGCACCTCCTTTAGGAAAAATCAAGGTAGTGATCTGGAGAAAGGGCAGCTCAGTGTTTAAGATGGTCTACTGACCGGAAGGTCATGAGTTTAAATCCCAGCACAGCCAAGCTGCCACTGCTGGAGCTTTGAGCAAGGCCCTTAACCCTCAAGTGCTCAAATGTATAAATGAGATGAACGTATGTCCTTATGGTCTGGATAAAGAAAAGTCACACCTGTCCTTAAAGGAAATAAGTAACCTCACATTAATTTAGCTTGAGTATGCAACAAAATGCTGCCATGTTCCGTTTAATGTCATATAACCTATGGTTACAGTTTATAGAGTACAATGTAGAGGCGTATGGTTGTACCTGGACAATCTCCTCTTTAAGGATGCGATGAAAACTCAGCTGGCTGACTTGAGGCTGTCTCTGTGGGACAGGCTCTCTGTCAGAGGTCATCACCAAAAGGTTGGAAACCTCTGAAAGACCGAGAAAAAAAAGGCATGTGATTGGTGAAAATGGAACAGTGTAGGTAAGTATGACTTGTGTGACAGGCACATGGAAATATTTAAACAAGCCCTTATAAAATCGTCACGAATACTACTCAGAACAAGTTCATGTATTTATATAAGGTGTCGGCTTGTGGTTAGCTTGGGTGTACGTGGGCGACTCTACTATGCACTGCTCTTGTAAACTTGTGTGTGACTGTGTGTGTGTGTGTGTGTACTACAGTGGTTGCTTGAGGGAGGAGGAAGTCGCCTGGTGTCACAGAACACGCATATAAACACTGCAAGGTTGTCTTTAAGGGATGACCGTGGAAGACAAGCGTATAACTATGATGCTGTGTATTTTATATGCATACCATTTATTTTTCACAACATCTTATGGATTTCGATTCAATTCACTTCAATTAACATGCACATGCTTGTTTTAGCACCACGAGGCAGGGCAAAGTGTTTCACATCAAGACTTTCTGAGATCAAGAGACAAGAGCTGAACAACAACGGAAACCACATTTACCGCTATTCCTGCCTGACACTAATGTCTCAGCATGTACTCGTACAGCATGGAGATGTAAACAAAACAGCATGGCCTCCACATACTAGGGTAGGTTTAGCTTTTTTTGGCCTTAAAGTGTTTTGCGTTGGTTGAGCGTTTGGAGAAAAGTATTTTGAGTGTGTGCGTTTGTGTCTGCATCTCTGTATACGTGTCTCCATACGTGTGCAGGTGTGTGCATATGTCACTCTGTATACATGTCTCTGTCTGAGTTTCTCTGTGTGTGCATTATCAACTGGTTGATCAACCTGGCCAAGTCATTAGGCCAATATCAAGCATTTTAAGGCAATCGGCATTAGACGATGAGCCTGCAAGCGTGACCGATTAACAAAATTGTTATTTCGTAGGACACAAACCTAGCAGTTTGCAATTTCCATAACTAATCTTGAAGAAAAAAAACCCCTTGAATTTAAGGAGTTAAGTCTTGCACAATCTGTGCATGAACTCTTCAACAGTACTGTAACTTCCTTTTTTATTATACTGTTTTACGGTATCTGGGGGGAAAAGGGCATCATATTAGCCACTGGTCTGCTTACTGAAATTATGGCTATTGAGTCAAAATGATTGATCCCTTTGGTAAATACTTGCACCCAATTTAACAGTCTTTTCATCAGCAATGCTGAACCTGCCTGGATATAAATCATCAGGCTTAACAGCGGTCACTGTTCCCGAGTGCTCCTGGCTGTAATGTGTCGTGCAAGAGTGATCGGGGCGGCTGTGGATCAGTCGGTAGAGTGGGTTGTCCACTAATCGTAGGGTTGGTGGTTCGAATTCCGGCCCGGGTGATCCCATGCCGAAGTGTCCTTGGGCAAGACACTGAACCCTAAATTGCCCCCGATGGCAAGGTAGCACCTTGCATGGCAGCTCTGCTACCATTGTGAGTGAGTGTGCTCTCATTTGTAAGTCGCTATGGATAAATGAATGCTAAATGAATAAATGTAAATGTAAATGTGAGCTACCTCGGGGCTGTGGAGGACAGCAGCGGCGCAGTTGAAAGCGTAGGTTCTCTGTGCGGAGGCTCTGACCCTGCAGGTGCTCCAGCAGCTCTTTTAGACTTGTCCTGAAGGTTTCTGTCCCAAACAGCCTGTAGCCCTGAGAACCCACCTCGATCTGAAAGTTCTTATACTGGGGGACAGGCCTGGACTGGCACAAGTCCAGCTGAGCGAGAGATGAAAGGAGGAATAGCAGGAGACATTTAGACTGTGAACAAGCCACGGAGCAGGAGCATTATGACACCATAACTGGACTACAATACCGGCACCAAAGTTGGAGTTTGAACTAATATTCCGGTCAGATGCTTTGCATTATTTTCTCTCTACTGACAGAATTCACAATGCCACAGTGCAAGGAATTTATTCATATATATATATATATATATATATATATATATATATATATACA
>JAFFST010052632.1:385017-418542 GCA_022414735.1 Noturus placidus
GAGTTATTTTGAGGGGACAGTAAATTTACACTGTTACACAAGCTGTACACTCACTACTTTACATTGTAGCAAAGTGTCATTTCTTCAGTGTTGTCACATGTAAAGATAATCAAATATTTACAAAAATGTGAGGGGTGTACTTACTATTGTGAGACACTGTATATATGTAGTATAATAATAGTACATTTTATTGGATTATGCATGCAAAAAAGTTGTCTTTTTCAATATCTAGAAGCTATAAGATTCTAAAATAATATTAGTAGTATCTGAAATGCTTAAAATCTCATCAAACTCTTACATAGTACATTTTGAAAGCATATTGATGCCTTAAGTGTGATGGCACAATGTAAAGTATGTGCAAATCTAAGTAAACCTAAAACAGTGTTCAACTTCAGACTCCTGCTTTTCCTCATTTTGGAGAGTTTTTGCTGTGTGCTTCAGCAGCTTTAGTTAATTTTTCAGCTTTACAGTAATTCTTTTATTTTTTATTTTTTTTATTGTGCCAGCATGAATAGGCTGCACAGCAAAATGCATCTCTGCAACATCTAAGATGGAAAAGCCAGATAAGCACATGCCAAAAAACAATTATTCTCGTCAACATATGACACAAGGATCTGTAGATTAACATCTACAATAACAGGGCAGAGAAAACTTCAGAAAATTCAGTTTGCCAGCTCATCAGTTGGTGAAGGTAGTGCTGTAAATCAGGCCGACTGGACCCGGCTTGCTCATCTGTACTCATGTTGCAAATAAAACACTGCACCACAACAGTCACAAATATCTCGTTCTAAGACAATGGCTTGAGTGCTTAAATTATGTGATAACTATGAGAGAAACATGCTCTGTATATCATTTACAGGGAACAGAAATTAATTGGGGTAAAACTGTGCAATTTTTTTTTTGTTTTAAGAGAAAGTCAAGATGAAGATGAAGCAAAAAAAGGCCAGCAATAGTTACATTGTGTTTGGAGGCTCTCTACTTTTACTATCAGTAGGACTCTTACGACCATGTACTATAAATCTTATATTGAATCTGTACTTTACATCTCTATATGCTCTTGGTATGGTAATGTAAATTTTTAACATAGAAACTCATTGAATGGCATCGTCAGCCATGGTAGTAAGATTATTAGCATTAAGAAGATCGAGTTATCAAATAGCTTTGAACGGTTTGTCTTACAGAAAGCTAGAGTGACTTTTGCAGATTGTACTCATCCACGGTTCCATGAATTTAAAATGCCTCCTTCTGGTATACGTTATCGTACGCCTAAACTTAAAATCAATCGCTATAGACGTTCTTTTATTCCCAGTGCTGCGAGACTTAAAATTTTTAAGACGTCAGAATGTTGTGTTTGCTATTTGTGTTTTGTATGATATGGTTACAAATTTTATTCTGCACCAAAAATCACCCTTCAGAAATCAGAAACCGTCCATTTGTCAATAACGGTTAATAAAAACGCAGTGTTTCCCACGCACGGACATACTTGGCTGCTCCACCCAGGTAAATTGACGATCGCTGACATACGTTTAAAAAAAAAAAGGAAAAAAGAAAAATCACATTTAATTTTTTCAATCCTTTCTAAGAAAACCTTGTATTCAATTTGGTGGCGACATGAACAAGTCTCGAGGACAGACTCAGTGAGGGTAGTGAGGGTAGTGGAGGAAAGGGAGTGGGGGAAACACTATAGAAACTAGAAGCGATCTCTTACAGTTTTCATTACATTGGGTGCGGCTTGAACACGTCGAGTACACAGAGAGCACGGCAATCTTTTATGTGTTCTCTTGCACTGGTTTACTAATGTACGCGTATAATAAGTATTGACCATCAAATTATAGGCAACGTGCATTAACACTGCATGTCATCGCATAGAGAGCGTGATTCAACGAAATGTACTCATTCATTTTTTAACCCTATTTTAGACCCAATTTGGTTGTCCTAGCTAACTCTTTCTTATGATCTGACAACTACCAACTAGGAGTGCTAGCACATGACTCCTACAAGACATATGGAGCCACCGCATCTTTTGGAATTGCTACTCATACTATGTCAGCTGAACGCACTCGGAGGAAATCATTAACTGCCCTCTTCCAAGTATATAAGCTCACAGCTGTCTAAGACTGTCTAGTGGCTGAAAAGAGAGTAATGCCATCCCTACTATGAGGAGAGCATTGCCGATTTTACTCTCTTGGACTCCCTGGTTATGCAGCTCAATTAAATAATAATAATAATAATAATAATAATAATAATAATAATAATAATAAAGAAGAAGAAACCTTTATTTGTCACATATACATTTCAGCACAGGGAAATTCTTTTCTTCACATATCCCAGCTTGTTAGGAAGTGTCAGAGCACAGGGTCAACCAGGATACAGAGCCCATGGAGCAGAAAGGGTTAAGGGCCTTGCTTAAGGGCTCAACAGTGGAAGCTTGGTGGTGCCTGGGCTTGATCCCCAACCCCAATCTCCTGATCAGAAACTCTACGCCTTAACCGTAGAGCCACCGCTGCCCGGCAAATAAATATAAAATCATGCGATGCATTTTCAAGAGGCAAAAGGCGTCCAAATGCCAAATTAGATCAATATTTCATGTTGCCAAAGACATGGGATGGCACTTTGAGCACTCTTTCAGCTGCATCAGAATGAGCAGCACTCAAGCTATTAACTCACTCTCCTCCTAATCAAGCACTGAGATAAAGATTGCAATGATTTATAATTCCACTGTTTAGAAGAGTCTGGTTCCTCTCAAGGTTTCATCCTCATGTTGTTTCAGGGAGTTTTTCCTTGCCACCGTCACCTCTTGCTTGTTCATTGGGGATCTAAATCTGTGTCTGAATTTCTGTAAAGCTGTCTATTTATAAATAATACTAAAAAGCGCAAGACAAATAAAATTCAAAGAAACTGAATTAAATTAAAACATTTTTACAAAGTGTTCCGGATAAATCTGTAGGCTTGTTTCCATCAGGGGTTGTTACTCTTGCATAAGAGCTTTTTTTTTCAACTGCAGCATGCTTATATTTAGAATTTCACCTACATTACCTCATAGTTGTACGGACTCCATGATTTCGGTTTGCACCCATACTGTTTGCAAGTCTCCACCTCCACTTGTGTGAGATAAACCTTGTAAATTGTAAACCCAGTAAATATTATATTGATGTGAAATGAATGATGCTTGTCGTTTGAAAGTTCTGGTAAGCTGCACTAAATATTATGGTGGTGAGTGATTTGTCAAATACTTAATCAACAATAATGAATTAATAATAAAGATGTGATCATTTTAAACAAAGTATTTGCTCAGATACTAAAAAAAAAAAAATCATTTACCTCATACTGTTCTGAAGTGATTTTGTACTATGTGAGTAAAGTGCATGGAGGTGTCACCTGGTTTCAGCCCCTGATCCTGACAGTGGCAGGTTGTTGCTCTTGGCATGATGAGTGATGGCAAGGACAGCCATGCCCAGGCACTCGTTCTCTATCTCATGGAGGTCCACTTCACTCTGGGGGGTACGTACTGGTGCCAATCCCCTCAGAAAGTCATACTGTCCCTACAAACACAGGACAAAAGTACTCACAACTCTTATTAATACCGTTGTGCTTCAATGAATAACCTTCAGACATTCAAAAACCCCCTGAAAACAAAAGACCTGAAATTTGTCAATCATAAAAGAAACAAACGTACATTAGATAGTAACCATGTCCTGCTATGTAAACATGACTCATTGTAGATGATTTGAATAACCACCCGACCACAATGTTCAGAAATTCTCTACACAAGATTTGTTTACTGTGTTAACGTTCGCCTCCACACCCAAACAGTTAGTTCCTTTTGATGGTTTTTTTTTTGTGTTTTTTCGGGAACCCACCTGAGCAAACAGGTAGTCAAGGGAGGCAGCGTCAAGCAGTGGTGTCCCCTCCGGGCCTTTAGTCCCCTTCTGTTTGCTTAAAGAATGCCGCCACACAGGAGACTCGCTCTCAGAAGTTCCGTGCCAGTTTGTGAAATAAAACCTGTAGGAAAGCCAGACAATGTTTTAGCGTATATTTGCATGTATATGCATGTGTGCAGAAAGCTAAATGGGTAAATTCAACAACAAAAAAAACCCAAAAACCCACAGTTTTATTTTAGAATCTAACTCTTCAAATATTAGACATGTTATTTAAATGTGTAGCATAATATTTAATACCATAAATGTCTATTTACTGGACCTTTACACTAGGCTGGGCGAAATGACAAAAATATCATATCACGATACTTGAGGAGATTTCTATGATACACAATGCGTATCATGATCTAGCATTTAGCTAACAAACGGTCTGCAAAACATTAGTAAATTTCTTTTAAACGTTACACTGAGTTTGAGAATATTTTCTATATTAAAATTTGATACGAATGACCAGTAAACCAGATTAATAACTGTGTGAACCCAATATATGAATATAAAAATATTAATAATATATCTTTGATCATTCATTTTTTAAGATTTCCACCACTGTAACACAAAATGTAAAAATAAATAAATAAATGTTGGCTTGCATGTGGGCCCCAGACCCCACTTTAAAACCTGTGGTAGGAATACACTTTAGGAATACAGAATATGACATAAATTATTTACAGATGTTTTAACCCTGTGGCAAAAAAAAAAAAAAAAAAAACCACGAGGAGTCACACAAAACAGCTTCCCTGGGCTCAGCAGTCATTTAGTTCATACAGTGTGGTGCAACAACGTATTTGGCGGTCATATAAAAAACACAGGGACTCATCCAGTGTTTTTTGTAAATGATCAGAGTAAGCACACCACAGAAGTGCCAAATGAGCAGAGAATCATTGTAAACAGGAAGTAACACATTTTTTAAAAAGCCACAGCGGAAGCGTGTAAGTGCAATGGTGACCATAACCTGTTTGTGTGCACAACAGGTATGCTACACACAAGGAGAACTTGACTCCAAACCCACGTGCACACCAGTTCACCCATCTTAGTTTCAATGATAAAAATGGAAAAAAAAGGGGGAATTTTAAGACTTTCTACCGCCTGAGCCTCTTCTTCCTTCTATACCATGAAGATTTTTGCTATGGTTTCTCAAAGGGCAGGGCAAGCTGACCTAAAAGATTTCTTCTTTTAGCTTTCAGCAGAAATCATTTTGCAGAAATAAGCAGTCTTTGGGTCAGTGAATAATAATACAATTTGATCCAGAACAGTCTGTTTTCTATCAACTCTAACGAACTCAAGGCTGGGCGGCTGTGGCTCAGTCGGTAGAGCGGGTTATCCACTAATCCACTAATCGTAGGGTTGGCGGTTCGAATCACGGCCCGGGTGATCCCATGCCGAAGTGTCCTTTGGCAAGACACTGAACCCTAAGTTGCCCCCAATGGCAAGCTAGCACCTTGCATGCAGCTCTGCTACCATTGGTGTGCGAGTGTGCTCTCATTAGTAAGTCGCTTGTAAATGTAAAAATGATATTTCTGTAAAGCTGCTTCGAGACAATGTACCATTGTAAAAAGCGCTATACAAATTGATAAATTAAATTAAATTATTAAACACCAACAGATAATAATAATGCCCCATGTGGTTATATTAAAAAAGAGACACACATCCTTATCGAACAACAGCCTGTCTTGGTGCAGCTTTAAAAGAGTCATATCATGATTTTTAATGTGTTCCTTTTGTTTGGGTGTGTAATGTATCCATTTGTGCATGTATAAGATCTTCTAAGTCACAATAGTCACACTATTGGCATAATCCCACCCAAAGGCAGGCGCGAAGAAAGAAAGCAAGGCTTCGGTGAGTTCAAGCGCCATGTCATGGAGAAGCTGCGTGTTTCGGTGCGAAAGCAAAACCTCTTTGTTTAAACTTCTGAAAATGGACGAAATTAGGAATCGGTGTGTTGTGATTCAGTGAAAATTAGGAATTTGTGTTGTGACTCAGTTGTAGACCTCTGCTAAAATGCTAGCTAATGTTTGCGACGTTGCCTCGGTATTTTTAAGTGTTTGTTTGTATGTTGGCGGTCTGACAGTGACGTTGATTGTAGCTGCTGTTGTGATTATATCTTGAAATGGTTTATAACAATCGAATCACAAGAATCTTAGCTTTTACAAACATATATCGCAGGTGTACCTGTGTAAACACAGAAGCTGTATACACACACAGCATAATTTTGCACTTAACAACGCGCTGGCCCGCCAGCAGAGCGTGCCTGAGAGGTAAGACACTTACAAAATAAAAACTTACCGCTGTGAAACGTTCAGCTCAAGTCGCGTTTGCAAATTTGGTACCGCTAGATCAGGGGTGTCAAACTCATTTTCACCGAGGGCCACATCAGCATAATGGTTGCCCTCGATGGGCCACATTAACAGTATGAATGTAACAAAATGCAATGTAATTTAAAATAAAGTAAGCTACACTTTATTATATTGTTAAATAACATTCAATAATTCAATAACGTATTCAACTTACAAATATTACATATGCATTTGCACAGATGTAAAATTAAATGTTCGGTTTGAAACCCACATTACTTGAATCAGTGAATCAGACACATTCTTCTGCCACTGCAGTTTGCCTTTTAATTCTGCTGCAATTCTTTGTTTTTCTCGGAGGCTAAATTTCCCAAACTTAGTGTTTGGTGTCAAAATGCCGAGGTAGATTGCACTCTTTCACGACTGACACCGCCTCATGATACAGAAGACATACTGTTTTTTTCCACCTTGAAGTACAAAACATGTACTTGTTCTCCCTTCGTTCGTGAAACTGCCTTCCTTGTGCATCAATTCTTCTCTTCTTGAACATGGGGTTAATTTGTGGAGATTTCTCCGTTTCAAATCGCCTTCATGTGACTGTGCTGCGGATGTAGTTTCTGTGGCCCTCAGTATGATTTTTTTCTCCTTCGATTCTGAGAAATAAAGTTTTATTTGTATGTTTTGGATAGCGAAAAGGCCTACATTACCCATAATCCTCGACCACCGACGATTTGTCACGCCCCTAGGCGTCTAATACGCTGTGAGCTTCGATCTGATTGGAGAATGGGATTTGAACCGATACAGTAAAACTGGCGACATGTTTCTTAGGAGCTTAGAATTGCGTCAGAAGCCTTGGAGGCTAAAGCCAACCCAAGGGGCGTAACATTTCCAAAACACGCTTTAGGTTTTCGGCCAATCACAACATAACGGGCCAGCTGGCCAATCAGAGCACTCTGGGCTTTCCGGAAGGAGGGGCTTTAAAGAAATCGGAGCGTTTTGGACAGCCTGGGAATAGAGGTACTGCAGTGATGTACATTATGTGATGTATTAAAGCATGTTACCCTATTCTATTACTCACAAAAACAAAATAATTAACGTTTAACATATGACCATTATATGACCCCTTTAACATTTTCCTCAAAGGAAACTTAAACAATACAAATAAGGTTAGATAATTTACAAATAAAGTTTAATCCACAAAGCCAATACCCATTCGTATAATCTGATATCAGCTGTCACCACCTCTGCCCACTCAACTCACCTCTATGACACTGGCAGAGTTGACACAGATATGGTTAAGACTGAATGTCAACATAACAGTGAACAAATGGACATGTGTACATTTTTACACGGATCAGTGCATTGACTCACAACATTGTGCAAGGTCTTGCAAAAGTCTCTTAGTCATATTTGCTCCTGGTTGATAACCATGTCAGTGACAGGCAGCATCTAACGATTATGTTTACTGTAACCTTTATGAATAGCCTTTATAGTCTTCACTGCATGCTGGATCCTCCAAATGATTGTCTTACCACACAAAATGACCAACATAAACGAGAACCATAAAAATCCATAGTTGCAATGCAACGATCACGCAATGGAGGATCGGTTACTAAGACGATGTCACAGTTCTAACCCGACATGAAATTCTAAGCACAACCAAACTATCACCAGAGAACTTTCTGCACCAAGCACCAAATTTAAACCAAATTAGACAAAAATTCTGTCCGAAACTGAACCATCACCATATGGAGATCTCACGTTGCTTAGAAAACGGCAATAAATATTTCATATCGGTCAAACCTACACAATTATTCATCAGTCCATGACTTTAAACAGAAGTCTGTCTTCAGAACTTTATCCACTTTATCGATCTCACTACTCTGCTTTGCAATACACTGCGCTGCAGATTCATCATTCAACTATTAGAGCCATGGTTCCCCAAAGTGGGGTCTGGGAATCACCAGTCCTCCTGTCACGGTTCTAAGGACTCTGGACTCCATTTCCCATCAGCCACCGCAAGTCACATGGTTTTCTGCACCTGAGAAACACCAAGAAACATGGAACAGGAGTCTACACACAGAAACAGGAGTCTAAACACATTTAACGAAAGACAAAGACTAAGTGCAAAACCCGACTATATATACACCCCAGTGCTCATTAACCAAAACATGAATCAGGTGCAGAAAACCATGTGACTTGCGGTGGCTGATGGGAAATGGAGTCCAGAGTCCTTAGAACCGTGACACCTCCATGATGAATATTCAGGGCTCCCACTCTGTATCATCGGCTTGTAAGGGTTATTATATGGTCTGCACTTATATATTATATATATTTTTTTAACCTTAGCGGTTCTACAAAGCGATTTAGACTGGTTCTCACTCACCCATTCGCACACCAATGGTAGGCACCATGCAAGGCCCATGCTCCCATCGGGAGCAACTTGGGGTTCAGGACACTTCGGCATGTGGGCCGGGAATCAAACCGCCACCGCTATGATTAGTGGGCGACCTGCTCTACCACCTGAGTCACAGCTGCCTACATCATATATCATAGTTATAAGGATTTCGATGAAAATGCTAAAACTGAAGACAAGTATAAATAATGTCAACTTTAGTCCTACCACGGTTTTAATAAAACTATGAAATGCTGCTAATATGAAACAGTGTTTCAAACCGACACCTGGGCGAGTAGAAAGGTCAGGAATAAAAAGCTCTTACAGCTTGAATAAATGAATATGATGGTGGAACTTTGCCGTGTGGTTCTTCAAATGAAATCAGTGTTGTAATTATAAAGAGGACATTGCAAATCTTTTGACCCTGAAAAGACGTGTTGCTGTATAAAGATTGAGAAACCCTAGATCAGACTATATTCACTGCATAGACTTAATTAGTTAGGTTTTTTGTTTGTTTGTTTGTTTTTTAAATATGTTAATTTTTCTAAATACACAGTTTTAGACTTACAGCCAGGATCACATTTAGGAATACCAAAATTTTAATTTATTTATTTCTTCTTTTACAGATTTATTATTTTATGAAATAATGAAATATTACGCACATTATTCAAATGTGTACAATGAATACACACAATATATGGTAATATTTGAAAGCAAGGGAAATGAAGGGGAAAATATAGAGCAGGTGGAAATGCAGATTAAAATGCTTTAAAAAACGACGGATTCTCCAGCACTAAGGACATTTCGTCCATTGTCAACAACACTTTGTTTTCTTACCTCATGCGGTAGTGAAGCTTAATACTGGTGTCCTCAGTGATCTTGAAGACATGATTGGGTGCATACCAGAGCTCCTGACTCTCTTCGTACAGCGCAAACAGGTTATGGCAGAGGGGTGAAATTCCTGCAACAATAAAACATATAACAATTACGCAAACATACCATAGTCTGCATAAATTCCCTAATCATTTCCTATACTTTATACACTACACATTGGTATGGTAAAATGTGAGAAGCTCCAGTAACTAGACTACACACAAATTTTATTGTATGGCATTTATATTCAAAAACCATTATGATTTCCAGTTGTTAGTGACTAAAGTTATTTGAGTAATTAACCGAGTCAGTGAACTTGAGAAAAAGTGGAGCACATATCTAGAAAAGGACAGTTAATCATTTATTAATAGTGCAAATCATCTGACTGAGAATTTGGGGAATGAATAAATTTAGAGTGTACCTTTCATTTCTAATCTTGCCTACTTGGGTAAGGATTGTTAAAGGAGTAAAAACAGCCAATGTGTTTAAAAGGTGTCTAAAACCTTGCTCGCTTAATGCGAGTTCCCCACATGTTTGAATGTCACACTTTCATTCAGTTGCTGGATATCTATGTGATGTAGAAAAACAGAATCAATTCAGTTTATAATCAGAATAGAGCTGCAACAACTAATCGATAAAATTGATAAACGATTATGAAAATCGTCGTGAATAAATCTCATTATCGATTAGTTGGTCTGCGAGCGGCACGGGGTATGATTACTCACTAAGTTACTTCTGTTCCGGAAACTAAAGCTGTGTCTCAAATGATGTACTATACTATGCACTATATGTCTAGTGTATGCATTTTAGAAAGGTAATATCATTTCAAATATAACACTAGCGTTTTGTTTAAGCCGCTTCCTAGTCGACGGTGCATGACGTCATACGCACTTAATGCGATGCCGCTAGCTTTAATAGATACCCAGAGTCACTGACATCAGTTTACTGTTTATATACTTAGTTCATTTTATATATATATATATATATATATATATATATATACACACACACACGTTTATGCATTATTTGTTTTTATAAAAAAAAAAAACCACTGTATTAAACTACAGTCCTAAATGAATAATATATATTCTTGTGTGTGTGTGTGTGTGTGTATCGGGTTTTTTCAGTCATATACAGTATCTCACAGAAGTGAGTACACTCCTCACATTTGTGTAAATATTTGATGATATCTTTTCATGTGTCAACACGGAAGAAATGACACTGTGCTACAATGTAAAGTAGTGAGTGTACAGCTTGTGTAACAGTGTAAATTTGCTGTCCCCTCAAAATAACTCAACACACAGACATTAATGTCTAAACCACTGGCAACAAAAGTGAGTACACCCCTAAGTGAAAATGTCCAAATTGTGCCCAAAGTTTCAATATTTTGTGTGGCCACCATTATTTTCCAGCCTTAACCCTTTTGGGCATGGAGTTCACCAGAGCTTCACAGATTGCCACTGGAGTCCTCTTCCACATGACATCATGGACCTGGTGGATGTTAGAGAACTTGTGCTCCTCCACCTTCCGTTTGAGGATGCCCCACAGATGCTCATTAGGGTTTAAGTCTGGAGACATGCTTGGCCAGTCCATCACCTTCACCCTCAACTTCTTTAGCAAGGCAGTGTTCGTCTTGGAGGTGTGTTTGGGGTCGTTATCATGCTGGAATACTGCTCTGCGGCCCAGTCTCCGAAGGGAGGGGATGATGCTCTGCTTCAGTATGTTAGAGTACATGTTGGCATTCAGGGTTCCATCAATGAACTGTAGCTCCCCAGTGCCATCAACACTCATGCAGCCCCAGACCATGACACTCCCACCACCTTGCTTGACTGTAGGCAATACACACTCGTCTTTGTACTCCTCACCTGGTTGTCGCCACACACGCTTGACCCCATCTGAACCAATTAAGTTTATCTTGGTCTCATCAGACCACAGGACATGGTTCCAGTAATCCATGTCCTTAGTCTGCTTGTCTTCAGCAAACTGTTTGAGGGCTTTCTTGTGCATCATCTTTAGAAGAGGCTTCCTTCTGGGACGACAGCCATGCAAGACCAATTTGATGCAGTGTACAGCATATGGTCTGAGCACTGACAGGCTGACCCCCCACCCCTTCAACCTCTGCAGCAATGCAGGCAGCACTCATACGTCTATTTCCCAAAAACAACCTCTGGATATGACGCTGAGCACGTGCACTCAATTTCTTTGGTCAACCATGGTGAGGTCTGTTCTGAGTGGAACCTGTCCTGTTAAACCGCTGTATGGTCTTGGCCACCGTGCTGCAGCTCAGTGTCAGGGTCTTGGCAATCTTCTTATAGCCTCGGCCATCTTTATGTAGAGAAACAATTCTTTTTTTTCAGATCCTCAGAGAGTTCTTTGCCATGAGGTGCCATGTTGAACTTCCAGTGAGCAGTATGAGGGAGTGTGAGATGAAACTAAATTTAACACATCTGCTCCCCATTCACACCTGAAACCTTGTAACACTAACAAGTCACATGACACCGGGGAAGGAAAATGGCTAATTGGGCCCAATTTGGACATTTTCACTTAGGGGTGAACTCACTTTTGTTGCCAGTGGTTTAGACATTAATGTCTGTGTGTTGAGTTATTTTGAGGGGACAGTAAATTTACACTGTTACACAAGCTGTACACTCACTACTTTACATTGTAGAAAAGTGTCATTTCTTCAGTGTGGTCACATGAAAAGATATCATCAAATATTTACACAAATGTGAGGAGATAAACACGTTTTAAAACGCTATAATGACTATTGTTTATTGACATGGATTTTTATATATTCAGCTAGTCGTTTAATAACCGATAACAGAAATGTGAGTGCGCATAGGCCTCTATTAAATACAGTGTGCAATACTGACACTACTGTACCACACAGCCTTGTGCGCAAAGCTGTTTTCAGACCCAAGACTGCTGAGGCGGTTTTCAAGAAAACAAAAACATACTGAGAGAAGTCATTGGCAGGCTGTAAACAAACAGGCTTCGTGCTTAGACAAAAAGGAGTTCTCAATCAAGCCATCTGAAGAATTCCAGAAAATGTTTGCTGCGTTTTCATTCTGAGTTCATGTGAACATGACTGACACATAACAAACCTGAAAGCTGATCTCTCTCTCTCTCTCTCTCTCTCTCTCTCTCTCTCTCTCTCTAGCAGACAGAACAAAGACAGGAATAAAACAAGCATAACTAAAGCACACTTTCTCTGTCTCAAAAAAAAGAAAGTTAAAAGCACAGTACAATGGATATTTGTTTAAAAGGCACTTGAACTGTTATAGCTGCACAAACACAACACTGAAAAAGAAAGCAGCCAAAGCTTCTGTTTGGGGAGTGAAATATAATAAAGGTTATAGTCTCAATTAACATGTCCTTCAAGGGCAATCTTAAAGTTTAATGAAGCTGGTTACGTTTAGCGTTTAACCGGATTCATCCTGACTTGTGAACATTAAAGATAGTGAACAGCTGTGTGATTGAGTACAGTTTAACCAGGTATAACGTATAAATAAGTAGAGAGAAAGATCCATTAAAATCCACAAATTTCAAGCTTTTTGTTTATTTATTGATTTCTCTCATAAATTCCTGATCACATTCCTCATTTGAAATTTCACTTGGGGTGTTATTGTGGGAGAATATATGGGATAATTATTAGCGATTCGCACTAGAGGAGAAAGTCTGCAAAATGTTAAATGCCAAGTTGTTCCGCACAATACTGCTTAACATTATATTGCTAAAAAATAGTAATACTAATAAACAAATGATCTCTGTTACAGCCTTTCTCGTTTACAAGCCACATTTAAGCCAACTAATCGATCGTTTTCCATTCATCCACAAGAATAATCAACAATTAAACCACTACTTATTTTGCAGCCAAAGTAGTTGCTTTACTTGTGGTTTAGATATGAGCAAAAGAGAAACATTTTCAGGAAACATGGCGTTTTCAGAACTATATATAGTAGAAAATGTCAAAATTGGACCATGTGAAGGGAACTGAACTTTCATCAAAGTTGTTAAATATAAAGGAGATCACGGACTACATGACTGCTGCGTGACTAAGACATTCAGAGTGTGCTTACCACAGGACTTTCCCTCACATTTTGTGTACAGTTTTTACTAGAAGGTCTACGTGCATGTTAAATGTACAAGCGGTTTCATGGCCACTTGTAAATCAACAGTGTTTTTCTATCATGTTCTTGCATAAATTTCCTTTTCCTCTCTTACTACCCAGCCCAACTCACAGTGTTGGCCTCAGCACAACTTAGAGGAAATCCTCAGCCTGACTCTACTACCCGGCAGCCATTTTGTGTTCGAGTACTGATCGGCAGCCAAAAACACACATTCCATTCCACTTAGATATCTGGGATGAAACCGGATGGCAGATGGCAAACAGAAACAAGAATTCGCCACAGCTTTTACTTTACTTACATAGTGTCCTGTGTATGACACGACACTGCTCATAAAACTACAATTCAGACTAAAATTTGTGCGTATTCGATTTGCATAATGGATTATATGCAAACCTGTATATGGAGTTTTCAAACAAACATTTTCATATTGTCCTGTTCTGCTTGTGAGTGGAAGCAGACAAACCACATCATGCAAATACACAAAAAAAATACAGGGTTTCATCAGAAATCTACAAGGCTGAATAGAAAAGGCTGACATGACTAAATTGTCCTGATATACGATAGATCTCGCAACGAAAAAAAGGGAGTTTAAATATTAAATTATAAAATAGACCCTACACGTAGTCAAAGTAAGACCACTACATAAAAAATGCTCAAGAAGGACAATATTTAAGTCTCTTAAGATAAAAAGTCAGTTTAAGTTGCCCATCTAGGTATAATTGTATCATTTATTTATCAAACAAGCCTTAAAGCCACACAGATCACGTTTTACGTTTTAACAGTGGGAACATTTTTATTTAGTATTATTATTATTGCGATTATTTCTTAATTCCACTTTTTTCATACAGCAGACAGCCGTGTGAGTTATATAGTCTGTGACGGGCTGTTTCACACACAGCACGTCCATAATCCCATGAGCTTTCGATTCACCAGCACAAATACTAAAATGATCATTTCCGTTCAGAACAAACCCACACATAATGATCATCCCTGAGCATTGCTCCATGGTGAAGCCTTCTGGAAAAGTACCGTTTATGAAATGTTTATGGAAGGGTTCTCCAGTAGCGCTAAGTAAAGTTGTCTTCCTGTTAAGTTTTTCGCTGCACTGCATTTCTCTTTCAAAACAGAGACAATAAAACAAACGCTGATTTGGGAACAACTATTGATAGCTGCTGTACCGTAAATGATAAGAGGAACGAACCAGTTTTAAGGACCTTCCATAACATTAAACCTAACAATAAACAAACAAAAAGTAGAGTTGGATTTTAATCAAAATCTGTATAGCAATATCTGTTTATCTTTCCCTACTACCCCTTTTCCTACACTGCAAAATCCCTCTGATCTCCTTACCACAGTTTTCTCTTCTTTCTACAGAAGAAATCTTGCAGATTCTCTTCTCCGGCAATCCTACCACCTGCTGGCTAGATCTTGTGCCTACCTTGATGCTGCAGACCATCTCATCTCACTAGACCCCCTCCCTTTTATCACTTCCACTTTAAACAACCCCAAAACATCTGGTCATGTGCTGACTGCCATCAAGACAACAAGGGTTACAACCATGAAAAAGTCCACAAACATAAGCAAATTATAACTGGTATCACTTCTCTCTTTTCTTTCTCAAATTCTTGAAAATGTTGTTTATAACAGAGTTTACTCTCTATCTTACCCTATATGGCCTCTGAGATCCTAGCAAGTCTGGATTCGAAGCCACAAACTCCACAAATGCTGCCCTTGTGGCTGTTACTGAAAAGATTCATGCTGCTATATCAGCAAAAAGTACTCATCCTCCTTGACCTTTCATCATCAGTCAATCACAAGACTCTCCTGTCCATCCTCAGGATTCTTGAAATTAGTGGTCATGGCTTGCTTCCTTACCTGGAGGGTTAGTCATATCAGGTGACATGGAGGGAATCCACATCTGCTCCATGCAGGCACTTCACTGGTGTCCCACAAGGCTAGGTGCCATGTCTTCTTCTGTTCTCTCCCTATACCAGCTCCCTCACCATATCCTCACATAGGTTTACATACCACCACTATGCTGATGACTCATCTGCACAGATCTCGACTTGTCTGGCAGACACTTTGTCACTAGATGAAACAAAATCCCAGCATGAACTAGCCACAGCATATCCCTGGAGATGAGTTCTCATGTCAAGATCTTGTGATCTCCCTGGACATCTCACAGATCACTCTATCTGACAATGATTGCAAACTTGAGGTATTCCTGCACAACCAACTCGCCTCACATTACTAAATCTGACTTGGTCATGCAAGTTTCTCCTTTACAAGAGGAGGAAGATCTGGACATTTCTATTCACAGAGGCTACTCATGAGCTTGTTCAGTCCTTTTTCATCTCAGGACTGGACTATTGCTCTTACTCCTGGATCCAGAATGCAGCAGCAAGAACTGTTTGCGATCTCTCCAAGTTCGTCCACATCACACCATTGCGGTGTTCCCTACATTGACTTCCGGTAGCTATCTGCATCAGAACTGATGCTTGCCTACAAAGCCAAAAACAGAGCCAAAAACCTACCTGAAGACCTCCACCTACACTCGCTTCGAGTCTACAGAATGGCTCGACAGGACCAAGACTCTTCACTTCCTGGCTCCCAGGGGGTGGAATAATCACTGTCCAAACAGCTGAGACAATGGCTGGCTCAACAAAAACTGAAGACCTACCTCTTCACCATGCACTTGAATTAGAACTTATTTCATTTTTTTCACAACATATCAACATCAACATCCCTGAACATATCTGATTTTTCTTCATATTCCACTACCTTCTAACATCCACAACAGTGTTTTTTTTTTAGCTTGGTGGTATTCTTGAACCTTCATCTATTGAACTTTCATTGAGATATGTCTTTATAGAAATGACAAAAACCTTCTAGAAGTTGCTCTAATGTAAATAATACACCCTTAAGAGCTAGATAGTGTTCAAGAATGTCCTTTAACTCCAATTTCAGTATAATGACTAAACTAAAAATAGTTCATAATGCTTCATAAATACATTAGTCCTCATTTGCATACTTTTATGAATTTTAAGAAATGTGCAATTTACAAGACATTTAAGTTCTACTATTGAATTATGGAACTGTTGTACTAGTAAGGTGGACAATTCTACACCACTGTCCAGGGTGTATCCTGCCTTGTGCCCGATGCTCCCTGGGATAGGCTCCAGGTTCCCCGTGACCCTGTTAAAGGAGTAAGCGGTTGAAGATGGATGGATGGATGGATGTCCTTTGTTGTTGTTATTGTTTTTGTTGCTCCCTTCACTTTTGAGCAAAGGCTACTGCACAGGAGCCTTATCCATGACTTTTCTTGGCAAGCCTAATGGCCTACCTCTCTTAAAAAACAAAAATAGTTTATCAATTATCTATTTATTTAATATTTTTCAGCACAACAGATCTTTTGTATTTTGTTTTTTCTCTTATCACTGCTTTGGTGTTGGAGCTTTACAGCTTAAGAATTTCACTTGCATTGTAAAATTCACTCCTATTCATTCTATTACCTGCATGTACCCTACCTTCTGTACACGGCATTACTCCTTGCACAAATGGTAAATGGCGCACTTATATAGCGCTTTTATCCAAAGCGCTTTACACTGTATCTCATTCACCCATCCACACACACCAATGGTAGCAGAGCTGCCATGCAAGGCGCTAACTTGCCACCGGGGGCAACTTAGGGTTCAGTGTCTTGCCCAAGGACACTTCGGCATGTGGAGTCACGTGGGCCGGGAATCGAACCGCCAACCCTACGATTAGCTGTGCATAGCTGTACCATAGCATCTGTGCATAGCTTTACATTTATTGTGTCATTATTATGTGTCTTGAGGTCATATTGGTATGTGTGTGTATGAGCACACTTGGCAATAAAACTCATTCTGGTTCGGATTCTTGCTAAGAATTTGCATTTTTGCCTAGAATTTCCAGAAATGTATTCTTGGTATTTTCCCAACTGATGTCTTGAGGAATTTCCCCGAGATGCTTTTTAAACAGTATTAAAGGAGTTCCCACTGACACTGGACTTATCTTATTGGGTGCTTTTCGGAATATTACGCTCCGAGAAAAAAACAATTTTTAAAGCAATTTACTGCCTAACATGAAGTATTTAAGTGTCGCAATGAGTCGGAGTCTTAGTCGGCACACTAAAAACTTTTGTTCTTTTAGGCAAACCACTGAAAGTTTTTCTGAGCACCCGACAAGTAAGTTACGGATTCGTTGGATTCGTTGACCGCTGTATGCATGTGTGTGTACTTACGACATCTCTTGGCGGCCTCTACGCACAGGTCCTCGGCAGTATGGCAGTCTTTAAAGTACTCGAGTTGGTGGATGTCCGGCAGGTAGAAGTGGATCTCGAGGCCTTTCATGATGGCAGGGATGGCCAAATCCACCTTCTTCTGTTTCTTCATCTTCCCACACAGCTGCCTGCCCAGCTCCATGACTACTAACTTTGGCATTCAGACACTGCAGCAGATCGAGAGACAGAGAGAAAGAGAGAGAGACTGAGACAAGCACAGAAGAGATGCAGTCAATCACTTACGAACCCTGATGGCTAGTAGCTAATGTTATAGTTCATCCATCCATTCTCAACCGCTTATCCTTTTCAGGGTCACGGGGGAACCTGGAGCCTATCCCAGGGAGCATCGGGCACAATGCGGGGTACACCCTGGACAGGGTGCCAGTCCATCGCAGGGCACAATCACATACACACTCACACATTCATACACTACGGACACTTTAGACACGCCAATCAGCCTAACATGGATGTCTTTGGACTGGGGGAGGAAACCGGAGTACCCGGAGGAAACCCCCGACACACAGGGAGAACATGCAAACTCCACACACACATGGCCCTGGCGGGACTCGAATATAGTTATTTAATTGAATAATCTTCTTAGTATGTACATTCACTTCTTATTCTTCTTCCGATCACTAATGCTTAGTAGAAATAAAGAGGGTGTCTGGAAGCACCTTCTTCAAATAGATCAAGGCTGTGCAATTAACAGATTTTTTTTGCTCCTAATAGCCATGATTGACTATTAATAAAGTTGATATACTTGAACACAACCACCAGGAAAATTATCTTTTTCAATCATTAATTCAACAGAAATGTCAATAGATGTGATGTTCTTCTGTGGAAAAAGTAAGTACACTCTTGGCCTCAGAAGCTAATATTACCCCCTTTAGCAGAAATAAGTTCTTATAGGTGTTTTTCATAATTGTCCACCAGGCTTGCTGGAATTTTTTGACCACTCTTCTATGCGAAATTCTTTCAGTTTCAAGATGTTTGAAGGTTTTCTTGCATGTACTAACCCTCCATTTCTTCTTTTTTGACCCATTCCTTGGTGGATTTGCTGGTGCGCTTAGGATCATTATCCTGTTGAAAGGTCCACTTTCAGTTCTTTCAGACAGATGGCCTCACATTATCTTCAAGCACTCTTTGATATGATGCAGATCATCAGAGTTAAATCAATGAATGTAAGCTGTCCAGTCCCTGAGGCAGCAAAGCAACCCCAAACCATTATTCCAAAGGTGGCCTATATGCTCATTGGCAAACTGAAGTCTTGCAAAGGCTTTTTCCTAGTACACCTCCCATGCAGGTCAAATTTGTGCAATCTCTGTCTGATTGTAGAAGCATGCACTTTGACACCAAACGTTGCGAGACTTACTAGCAGATCCTGTGATGAAATTTTGGAGTTCTTGGAGACTTCATTTTGCATCAGACGATCTGTAGATGATTTCCCTTACAGTGGAATGATGTATTTCAAATCATTACGAGATCTTTTTAAATCCCTTGTCAGACTCCAGTCTTTTGTCTGAAGGCCTTACAGAACTGTTTAGTTCTTGGCATGATGACACCACACTCCTCAATAGCAAAGGGGACAACAGACACTAGATATGAGCAGGTTATAAATAAGTCCGGTTCCAGCTGCTCTCCCTAAGCAACTTCTAATCACTGGCACATAATCATGAACACCTAATCACAATTTTATGGATTTGAAGGTGTGATAAAAGGTAGGAGTGTACCGGTACTTACTTTATCCATATCTGATTTTGTTGCTAATTTCAATTGTGAAAATTACTACAATATGTCAGTTTTGTGTGCCATTTGATTCAAACAATAGCCAGTTGTTCAGATGGGATGAGCGCTAGAGTTAAATCCAAGTTCTTTAACAGTAAAAAATGTTGATTCTGTATTGATATATTTTGTTGTACTCTGAAAAGTGTATGAGAATCAATAAAAAATTGTTGTAAAAAAAAGATTATACTCTGATTAAGAAAGTACCTACTGTAAACAGCTATTTTTAATTACTTTAATCCGACTAAAGTCATTCTCGAAGAAAACACAAATCGAATTAAGACATGTGGAGTACTCCTGCTTTAGTCACATTATCGACGTGTATTACAGTTATTATTAATGTGCACACCGTAATCACACTATTAACATCGTATGGGAGTTTTCACTGCATTTTGCGACAGGACACGATTACATACGGCAGTGCTCTATCGTTTTATGGCAAAGAAGAGAGCACGGCTGCGTCCGAAACCACGTCTTTACCTACTATAGGCCTGTAGTAGATGAAATATAAATATCTCGGCCACTATATAGACGTTGAGTACACGGGTTGGGATACAGTCCACGGCTTCAAGCAGTCGTCTATTAGCACGTACAGCATGACAAATAATTAACCGTACTTGAAGCATTTGTAAAATTTTTTAAATAAAAACACCCAAAACTGTATACGGTACCATAACGAAGACGAACTGTATGTTGATACATGACGTCGGACGGCATGGCGCAGTGACTTAATGACACGGGCTGTTAATCGATCTGTTCTATGACATGTAAAACAGAAACATGACAGGAGTATACTAAAAGCGACTCATGTAAACATCTTAATCACAATATTGCCTAATTATTGAGTAAGATCGATAATTAGATTACTACTGTACATGTAAACGTACTGACTAACTTTGGACACAGTGAACTGTATTTATTTTGCACTTATCAGATTATTTTGTGCATGTAAATGTAGTCCTAGTGGTCATGAAAATCATGAAAGGTGACTTTGAATTATAAGCACAACACATGGTATTAAAAAGACATCGCCGAGCCGCAGACAAATAACAACACCGTTTCCCTCACAGTGGATTTAAACAAATTATGTACTCTAACAGTGATGCTATTCATGTGCTATAAACAACAGAGTCTATATACGAGCTGACCTTCCGTGTGAGCAGTGCTGAGTTTCATGGATTTATTGTGATGAATTTCCCTTTTCTGCGAGTCTTGGTTTTAACATTCTCAGTGCTACTTTCGCATATGATATCTGGCACTTTGAAAAGCTTTCATTTTGAAGCTACGAATCAAGAAGCATAGAAGAGATGATCGCAAAAGCTTTTTGCAGCGTGGAACCCAATTAAGATTAAAGTGAAAAATAAAATCATCACTGGATGGCCCAAGCTACGTGAACTGCTGACACTCACTCAACTTAATTCAAACTAGTAACTTGCTTAAATTAAATTTAGCATAAGTAATGAATTCATGTTTCAATGAGAAAATTTTATATATTTTTATGTAAACCAAACCAATCAGCTGTAATTGTTGTTATTATTATTATTATCATAAGATACATGGTAAGATGTGCTGGAACACATCCTCAGTGATGTTCCTGAGGTCATCGGATGTTTCGGGTCTTTCAACATCATAGATCCTCGCTCAGGCGACCCAGCCAGGGTTGATCAGACCCCGGCTTGTGTCTCACCCAGTAGCACTGGCCCATGGATCGCTCCTCCTAATCCAAAGCCCTCTATACAGTCTCCAAGGAGCAGTTGATTGCAGTCCTCCTTGCAGCCCCAGTGATGCCAAGTAGAGTGTAAACTTTACACAGTGAACGGCCAGAAAAGCCTGTACACCCCACTTCAATAAGCTCACAACGTGCCTTCCAGCCTCTAATCCGGCACTGCTCCACCAGCTCCTGGTACTTGGACCGTTTCTGTTCATTTGCCTCTTCCATATGGTCATCCCAGGGAATTGTCAGCTCCATCAAGAGCAACCATGTCTGGCCTCAATAAGGTTGCCATAAAGTGGTCTGGGAACTTCAGCTGCCTCCCCAAGTCAACTCTCAGTTCCCAGTCCAATACGAGGGTGAGCAGATCGGCAGCTGATCCAGACCGTGACTGAGGCTTCTCGCCAGCCCTGACGAAAGCGAGGTTTCTCTGGCCGCGTACCTATTTGTTGTTTGCCACCGCACTACACATGGCTTCTGCAACTGTCTTTAGCACCTGGTCATGGCGCCAGCGGTATCTGCTTTCTCCCAAAGCTTTTGGGCAGCCGCTGAGGATGTGCATGAGTGAACTTCTTCCAGGGCACAGAGGACATGCTGGAGAATCACTCTTGCCCCAGACGTGGAGATTTGCTGGGCTAGGTAGGACATCATAAACTGCTTAGACCATGAACGTGATCTGCTGAGGATCTGCCTGCCAGATATCAGTCCAGGAGATCTTTCTTTAAAAAGTGCACTCTCCCACCTTGTCTAAGACATCTGCTGCTGCATTCCCGCCATCCTGCCAGTCTGTTCCTCCTCAACACCTGCCTGTACCTCATCCAGAACTAGCTGGCATCTATCCTTACCATGAGCCCTGTCCAAATGAGGTTGCGGGATGGCTCCCAATCCTGCCCGCCCTGTCTCCACCACACCCACCGGTGCCCGGTGTCTCAACTGAGACTCTCCAGGCCCTCCTGGGCTCTCCACTTCATGCCTGTGCTCACTATGATGCCTTATGTTGCCACTCTAGACTCCCTAGACTCTCGATAAAGCAGAGTCTCAATAGTACAGGAAACCCTGAGCTCTTCATTGAGGCTGCTGATAGGGAGCTGAAGTTTACTGCTAACCGCTGAACTTCCTCTCCAAGGTCTCTACTGTCAACAAGGTTACCTCGTACACCAACTGATGGCCACAGGACTTGAGGCAAAATACCATTCTGGTAAATCCAAGCTTTAAACTTTCCAGGTAGGCCAGACTTGTCCACTGTGGAGAGCCCATTCTCAAGCTCCTTGGTGGTTGCTTTTAAAAAAAAAAAATTTGTGAGTCTCGGTTCTCAGTGCTACGCCTGGCACTAAGAAAAGCAGAAGTCTTTCTTGCTTTCACTTTTCAATGAAGCTACAATTCATGTTTAAAATTTTTTAAAATTAAAGGAAAAAAATCATCAATGGATGGCCCAAGCTACGTGAACTGCTGACACTCACTCAACATAATTCAAACTAGTAACTAGAAACTGGCTTAAATTAAATTTGAATGAATTCATGTTTTGATGAGAAATTTAATAATTTTTTATGCAAACTACACAGATCAGCCGTAACCTTAAAACCACCTGCATAATACTGTGTAGGTCTCTCCTTTTCCACCAAAACAGCTCTGACATAGGCGTGTCACAATAACCACCAATAAACGATATTATTGTAATTTAAACACCATTTTATGCCACTGATGTAATTATACTTTTCATTAAATATTTCCAAAATTTTAAGTATATTCACAGTCTAGACATCATTTCAGTTAGGGGAAAATATGAAGCCTACAAAACAGCAGATTTTTTAAATCAATAGTACACAAGGGGGCACAACGAATACATACAACTCAAACAAAACCGAACAAAGCTGGGGGTTAACAAAGTGAACTTATTTTTAAACTAAAGCGAATAAAATGATAATAGCAAAAATGATTTAACCTAGGCTCTCAGGCCAGTTCCAGTGTTTATTTTCACAGTGTTTTTATCTTCAGTCGAAAATATCCGTTACATTCAGTCAATAATTCGTCATGTCATATTTATTCATTGTAGTCAATTTTACTCGGACTAAAATGGCAGTGAAGTTCAATCAACGGCATGTTTGTTGATGAGCATATGCAAAAACAAAACCAAATATTCACACATTTTATATATTAACTTAAACATGTATCAATAAAAACATGTGAAACCCTGATCTCCTCAAATAACATCGAGTGCTCAATAGTAATACAATATTGTGAATTCTTTATGAATGAATGCCTTTATTTGTCATTATACACGTACAATGAAATTAGGAGCCATTATGCTTTAGTTCTTCATCGCCCATGTTTTAGTGCGTTGTTACAGAAAGAACGTATTCACACCTCACTTCATGTTCATGTTCACTTGTGCATTCGCGTGGTTTTTTTTTTTTAGAAGCGAGTTGTAATATTAGGTTTATGTTGTGAATATGTCTGATTAATCGCATATGTGTATAGGATGTGTTCGGGTGAATTAATTAACCCGCTAGTAAAGAGGTTCAGTTTAACGCTGTTCATTCATCGTTCAGCTTCAGATCACGCAGCTTAGGCAGCTCCAAGCTCCAATCTAGCAGCAGATCCTTGAAGTCCTGTACGTTGCGGTGTGGGGCCTCCATGAATCGGACTTTGTCCAGCACTTCCCAGAGATGCTCGATCGGATTGAGATCTGGGGAATTTGAGGACCAAGTCAACACCTTGAACTCTTAGCCATGTTCCCCAAACTCTTCCTGAACACTTTTTGCAGTGTGGCACGGCACATTATCCTGCTAAAAGAGCCCACTGCCATTAGGCAATACAGTGCCATGGTCTACAACAATGTTTAGGTAGGTGGTATGTGTAAACGTAACATCCACATGAATAGCAGGACTCAAGGTTTCCCAGCAGAACATTGTCCAGAGCATCACACTTCCTCCGCCGGCTTGCCTTCTTCTCATAGTGGATCCTGGTGCCATCTCTTCCCCAGGTAAGAGACGCACACGCACCCCGCTGTCCACGTGATGTAAAAGAAAAAGTGATTCATCAGACCAGGCCACCTTCTTCTATTGCTCCATAGTCCAGTTCTGCTCAGCATGGGTGCCCGGACAAGTTTAGACCATTTAAGTAAAGGTTAAATACGTTTACAATATTGCTCCAGTCCGCTGGCTAATTGAACGCAAGTAAACAGGCATGCTTTAGTTCACACTCTGTAGCATTAGGACATGTGGCAGTGTTTGCCAAGACTGCAGTGTTTACTTTGTGCTCAGGTACAAACAGGAGCCTCGTTTACCATTGATCCACATGTCCGGTGCTTCATTATTTATTATTTATAACACAAAAAAACATTAGCGTGCAGGCTAGTCACGCCATCAGGGCAGCTGCTGGGATGGTAGGACCGTGGGTAAAGCTTTGATCAGAAGGTTGTGAGTTCAAATCCAATCATCGACAAGCGGTCATGCTCTTCAGCAAGGCCCTTAATCCCTGCTTCAGTTGTATCTGGCATCATTTGTAAGTCACTTTGGATAAAAGCATCAGCCGAATGAGTCAGATGTAAATAAGGCAGTGAAAAAAATGTGAATTACAAATCAACAATATAAATCATCCCTATTACCTTTTACTGTCGCTTTCCTTCAACACCTCAGTGATGTTTTATCATCCAAGTATGCGTTTTAGGTCTTTTTTTGTTTTGTTTTGTTTTTAATGACAAACTGCTGTTTAAACACATACAGTACATGTTTTAAGTACTTTGTATTTAGATTTAAACAGGGTGTGGTCCGACAAAAGCTCCCTTTCATATGATTTGTATTCCACCAACAGTTTTCTTTGATTAAATCGTTGAAACGAATTCAATCTTGAGCTTTTCTTATCCGTATAGAATTGGCCGTTTATTGGCGATATCGAAAGTGAACTTTCCTCTCACAGAAGACATTTTTAACAAGTCAAGCTGACATTACTTAGTAGTTATTGATGTTTGGATTAAAACCCATTTCATTCAAGTAACCAATCAACACAGCCAACTATAAGAGCTGAATAATAAATATAATAATAATAATAATAATAATCCAACAGGCTAATAACTATAGGAGCTGAATAATAAATATATACTACTACTGGGATTGGCTCCAGGTTCCCTGTGACCCTGAAAAGAAGTAAGCGGCAGAAGATGGATGGATGGATGAATGGATGAATACTACTACTAATAATAATAATAATAATAGTAATAATAATCATCATCATCATCATCCAACAGGCTAATAATTATAAGACCTGAATAATACATATACTACTACTACTACTAATAATAATAATAATAATGCTAATAATAATAATAATAATAATAATCCAACAGGCTAATAACTATAGGAGCTGAATAATAAATATATACCACTACTACTACCACTACTACTACTACTAATAACAATAATAATCATCATCATCATCATTGGTTGTGATTTCCATGACTGTAATAAACTTACAATAAATAAATCACGGACCTCCTGGCTATGCTTCCACGCACTCGAATTTTGTCTAAAATAGAAGTTCAATTCAATTCAATTTTATTTGTGTATCACTTTTAACAATGGACATTGTCTCAAAGCAGCTTTACAGAAATATATAAACACAGGATACAGATTTTAAGCGTGTGAATTTATCCCTATTGAGCAAGCCGGTGGCGACGCTGGTGAGGAACAACTCCCTAAGATGAAGAATTGATCATCTTTGTTTCCACTGACAAATAAAGAAAGACGCAAAAGAAAAGTTTGTTGGTGGAACCTGCGGCTGCTTGCAAGGCAGACATTTCACCATTGTTCTCATTTCCTGTAGGCGTCAACGCACAGAGCACTGCGAAAGCAAGCTGCCTGCCATCATCCTTTCATTGCTCTATACCCGAAGACGCTTCTACAGGTTGATGTAGGTTTATCTGTATGATTCACACGAAGGGACTTAAATGTCACCGTGTCAGCAGGGTTTTAATAAATAATTATGCAAATGCACTGATGAAACCGCTTCAAACTGTGATGCTTTTTTTCTCTCTTTTCATTTTTTTCTCACAGGTTGAAAACTGGATGCAATTTATCATCACCACAAGGACTAAGTCTGACTTCATCTGGCTTAACATCATACCATTTCAAAAGGAAATGCTAACACACACACACAATATGAACGCACTGTGCCATTACATTTTAATCTGCGGAAAATAATTCTTGCTGATAGCTAGTTGTTGAAAATGAGTACACCTTTGCCGTTGGATATGATTCGACAGTGATGTAGTAATAAACTAGCTTTGCAGTGCACGCTTATGCAAGTTTCTGAACCATCATCATCAGCTCAAACGACCGGTCGAAAGTAAAAGCTTTCAACAGTCGCCATGTTAACAATCTGAAATGACTAAGCTCTTGGGAGCGTTCCAGCTTTACACTTGATCTCCTTTAGCCTTATTCCTGAAACCACTTTCTCTTTTGGAAAGACAGAAACACGCGACTCAATCAAGTTAACTCAAACATACACCAGGAACAGAAAGGATGGGAAAAAACTCCCAACAGCACCGCATCTCAAACTTAAATTAGCTGTGCCAAGTGACCAAACAGTCCTGTGTTATAAAGCAGATCATCTGTGAATACTTTTCTGCACAATCTGAGTGAAACAAAAATGTCGTTTGAGTTAGTCATAAAAAAAATTTTTAAAAAACAGCCAGGGAAAAGAAGAAGTGACTGACAGTTAATGACCGCTAGAGAGCTCGTATTCGGAACCTACGACTTAACTGAAATGTTTGACATTTTTACACATTAACAATCTATACTTAACCTAAACAAAATACATTTTAATCTCTTTCATCATTGTCACTAGTGTTATAGTGCTAAAAACAAAACAAATAACTGTTTACATATAGATTTCTAAATGGTAAATGGCGCACTTATCCAAAGCGCTTTACACTGTGTCTCATTCACCCATTCACACACACCCCAATGGTAGCAGAGCTGCCATGAAAGGTGTGAACTTGCCATCTGAGGCAACTTACGCTTCAGTGTCTTGCCCAAGGACACTTCGGCATGTGGAGTCATCCGGGCCAGGAATCGAACCACCGACCCTACGATTAGTAGATTAGTGGACAACCCGCTCTACCGACTGAGCCACAGCCGCCCATTTGTCTCTATACACAGAAAGAAGCCACAGAAACACTGTTCATATTCACTTCCCCTATATACACCAAGTCTTAAAGCCGGTCTGGAGGGTTCATTTAATCAAATCTCTTTATGAATGATGTCTTTAGAGTCCTCATACATATTCAGCATAATAGTCATAAACATTTCCACAATAACAACACTGTAATAATAAAGAGATGATTGATCACATACACTACACCTGATTTGGCTGAAAGGCTGCACCTTCATTAAAGTGTCTTAAAGCTGGAATATTTTCAATATTTACAAGACACTTCATTTCTTTCTTTTTATTTATTTGGCTTGTTTATACCGGCTCATTAGTGCCTACATTGTCAAGACAATGCTTTTGGTGACGTATAAAGGATGAGGTTTTATTATTGTTAAAACTATTTATATAAACTTTCTTACCAAACACCCCCCCCCACACACACACACAAGCAAGACGTGTTGTGGTAAATAAATAAATAAATGAATGAATGAATAAGTAAGTGAGTGAATAATTAAATAAATAAATAAATAAATGAATGGATGAATAAATAAGTGAGTGAATAAATAAATAAATAAATGAGTGAGTGAATAAATAAATAAATAAATAAATAAATAAGTGAGTGAATAGATAAATAAATAAATAAATAAATAAATGAATAAATAAATAAACGTGAATAAATAAATAAATAAATAAATAAATAAGCAAACAAACAAATAAATAAATAGAGTAAATAAATGAATAAATAAATGAATAAGTGAGTGAGTGAATAAATAAATAAATGAGTGAACAAATAAATAAATAAATAAATAAATAGGTGAGTGAGTAGATAAATAAATAAGTAAATAAATGAATGAATAAATAAATAAATAAACGAGTGAGTGAATAAATAAATAAATAAATGAATAAATAAATAAATAAATGAGTGAGTGAATAAATAAATAAATAAATAAATAAATAAATAAGTGAATGGATAGATAAATAAATAAATAAGTAAATGAATAAATAAATAAATAAACGTGAATAAATTAATAAATAAATAAATAAATAAATAAATAAATGAACAAATAAGCAAACAAACAAATAAATAAATTGAGTAAATAAATGAATAAATAAATGAATAAGTGAGTGAGTGAATAAATAAATAAATAAATAAATAAATGAGTGGACAAATAAATAAATAAATAAATAAATAAATAAATAGGTGAGTGAGTAGATAAATAAAGAAGTAAATAAATGAATAAATAAATAAATAAATGAGAGCGAATAAATAAATAAATAAATAAATAAATAAGCAAACAAACAAACAAATAAATAAATGAATGAGTAAATAAATGAATAAATAAATGAATAAGTGAGTGAGTGAATAAATAAATGAATGAATGAATAAATAAATAAGTGAATAAATGAATGAATGAATAAATAAGTGAGTGAACAGACAGACAGACAGATAAATGAATAAATAAATGAGTGAATAAATAGACAGACAGACAGACAGACAGACAGATAGATAAATGAATAAATGAGTGAATAAATAGACAGACAGACAGACCGACAGACAGATAGACAGATAGATAGATCGACAGACAGACAGATAGATGAATAAATAAATGCAACCAGCTCGTGCTCGGTGAACTTTGTGCTCACACATCATGTAAACGCACCACTAGCACAAGCAAATAAAACCCCAAGCAAGCTGCTTAGTTAAACAGTGAAGTGTTTACTAGCAGTGGTGTTAGTTCGCGAACTCATTAATGACCTCGTTCTCCAAAGAGAGGACGCGCACACGGTGTACAGCACTCACGCAGCCCGAGCCACTAGGATCAGCGAAATGTTAGTCGCTTAACAAAACCTAGCGGCTAGCGAGCTTCAAATGTCACCGACAAAGTCAGAATGAACCGCTGACCGCTGAAATAGCGCACAAAACAATGAAATAGCGCACAAAACCAGGAAATAGCGCACAAAACAACCGAGACGCTCGAAACTAAAGCGGCAGCTGAGATCAACAAGCCCGGAGCTGGTCCGAGGCACGCGACCGACTGCCCTGACAGGGAAGTTAGCACTGGAGCTAGCCACTCGGCTAAATCCGCAAAACAGCGCGAGCGAAATATCTTACTTACCAAGCATGATAAAGTTACTTCCGCTCGTGTTCGGTCATCACCAAGCACAGATCAAAATAAATACAGATAAAACACCTCTCCGTGTTCGTGTTTGATGAATTGTGTATTAATCTCGAGTGAAGAATTGATCTTTTCGCGTGAAAGGCTTCAGTCTCATTACAGACAGAATCTACGGTCACTCTTCCTGGTTGAACCTTTCCTACCAAGCGACTTGAGATTCCCGAAAGTAGGGGTTTACCACGAAACGTTTGGCAACCCGCATTGGCTCAACGCTCTGTCAATCAATGATTAGACCAATCGTGGGACTGTTAAGGGCGGGTGTACAGCTGCGTCACGGGCCACAATATATTCAGTCTCATTTAAGGCACCTTCATAAGAGTTATTTGTAGGTTGTGTGTGTGTGTGTGTGTGTGTGTGTGTGTGTGTGTGTGTGTGTGTGTGTGTGTGTGTGTGTGGCCATAATATTCTTTATGAACTTTATTCTTTTTCACCGCAATCAAGACTCAAGAACGTTATTTGGTATAAAAATTGATTAAGGCTCTTTCAACTGAAGAGACAAAATATTAAGCAAACTGTACTATAATTATTATTGTTGTTTATTTGTTTGTTTAATCCCTTCGATTCTCTCTCTCTCTCTCTCTGTCTATATATATATACACACACATACATATATATGTATAGCCTATGGTCATTACAGTTATTGCTTATTAACGACATGACTAACCTAGTTTTTAATCACTGTGACTAATTGTGTTAAAAATCACCAACACCCAGGCATTTTATTAGTTGTTTATTGTTTGACATATAAACTCCTAACAGAAACCAGTTACTTAGCTGCTTTTATTCTTTGTTGAAATCAAACATCTGTATTGATTATTGTTGTACCCTATCTATTGAAACACATTGTTATACTTTAATATGCATTTCTGGTTACGATATAAAATAGTCCAAATAAAAACTGTGTTAAATTAAATACAAGATTTGACATTCTGCTGATACATATGAAGAAGTGATTTCTCGTTTCTTACACCACCTTGTTGCTAAGAGTACAGTAAAGCCTGAGCAGGTCAACAACTTAGTGCCACAGTGTTCTGGTTTCCTGGTTAAGCCTGTTAGTCTTTAGGTCCTGCACTGCAAGGCAGCTCACATTTCACTGACGTGGTTGGTCGACAGCCCGAAGAAGGTCTTTAAGACCAAGAGGTCTAGTCTGCCTTGCATGGGAGGGACTTCCCGTTCTCACAATCATAAACCAGTTGCCAGAAACCGTGGGCTGCAATTTCACAAGAAGCCTGGTGTGTCAGAGCACTTAGGGACGCTGGCACAGATCAATAACCTATTGATTGAATGTATGCAGAGACTTGAACTATTCCCATCAGAAATAGCCTGGAATAAGCAGCTATAAATGCCCCTCATAGGTTAATATGATCAAATTTTATTTTGAGCATAAATAGATCAAATGTAGATACATAAATATTTAACATTGATTACAAAAATTGACGAGATCATGTAGTTCTGTCTGTGGATTGTGTAATAGATATGCAGTAGCAATAGTCTATATACAGAATGTAATGTGATACACTAATGCACAGTGACACAATCAGAAAATGCTAAAGTCCCACTGGAAACTCCTAACAATGGATAAGTCAGAGGCTAAATATGGCAGCGAGTGTGTAATCATAAAGCACAGCTAACAGCAATATTTCTAGGTTTCACATAAGGACATAGGGACCAGGGCCAAGAGTGAGAAAATTTTGGATAAACAGGAAAAGCTTTAAATAAGTGGAAATGAGAGCAGGGGAAAAGGGCAAAAGAAATAGAAAGGAGAAGTGAGCTTTTGACCTAAGCTTTATCCACAGTCTTTAACCATTCCCTGCTGTTGTAGAAAAATGCTTGTTTTACTATTCATGAGTCTTCATGGTCATAATACATGTTTGCAAATAAACTGACACAATACAAAGAATACACATGAACCTGAAATATACAGATGACTTAGTTTAGGGGATATCCGAAGTCTCACAAATGTGAGAATCTCACAAAAGTGAGTATTTTTGTATGTTTTTGTAAATGTTTGATTGCCAGCGGTTTAGACATTAATGTCTGTGTGTTGAGTTATTTTGAGGGGACAGTAAATTTACACTGTTACACAAGCTGTACACTCACCACTTTACATTGTAGCACAGTGTCATTTCTTCAGTGTTGTCACATGAAAAGATATCATCAAATATTTACAAAAACGTGAGGGGAATAATCACTTTTGCGAGATACTGAATATAAACACCAAAGATTTCCTTTTGCGTACCAATGTTAAAATTAGGGTTATATTTTATTTAGTTGTAAACTTAGTATTAATTATTTGCATCAATGAATATGTTAGTGGAATGCCCTTACGAGGTTAATAAAAACAAAACCGATGTGTGTGTGTGTGTGTGAGTGAGAGAGAGAGAGAGAGAATTAGTTAATGTCAATATGTCATATTTAATTTAAAAGCAATATGGGGGATTTCCCCCATTCTGACAGCAATCAAAATATGAAATCATATGAAACATGGGCAGTCTTCATATTATACAGTAAGAGTTTGCAAAAGTGTGTTTCATAGAAATTTCATAATCTTAAAGCCCTCCAAACATTATGAGGAGACAAACAATGATGGTACGAAGCCTTTTATTTTACATTTACATAGCAATACAAAATAGTGTTTTTGAATTCAAAACTGTAACCAAATACAAAATATTAGAAATGACCACATTTCAGATTTAGTTTAGGTTCATTCTAATAACCAACAGCAATAATCAAACCCATCGAAATGTGTTCAAATAGGAAAAGCATCTTCACAAGAACCAGATGTCAAGATGGCTGCCATCCTTCAGTTATCACAGTACTGTACCTTTAAGATGGACAGCATCAGCACTGTGATAACTGAACAAGGGCAGCCTGTCACGTCAAGAAGAGCCAAGATGGGTCCGTCCTCTCCGTCAGATACCTTACCTTCAGCCATACTGTATGTAGACATACGATTAGTGGAAATAAACAACCACTGTAGACAGGATTCAAGTAAATAAAAAATAATAAACATTTTTTTTTATTCTAAAGAGAAAAAGAAGAAATTTTGTATAAATATTTTTTTTTAAAATTGTATAAATACTGTTTATTTAAACGCAAAAACAAATTCAAAACAAATTTAGAATTTTAGGCATGTATAATTACCGTGTTTATTTAATTTAAAAAGTAGAATATTTCACACAAAATGTATTCAAACTTTGTGTTCTGTTTAGGTCAGAATTACCCGTTTTATTTTATTTTATTTTATTATTATTATTATTATTATTGAAAGTTTATTTACCATAGTAGAAAAATAACTTTGAACAAGAAACTTACTGTGTTTCACCTATTTGCTGTACTTAACAAGAAAAAGAATACATTTACTTCATGGGAATCTGCAGAATTCTATATCCCACTTTATATTTATACAACACCGGTCATTTTCACTCGAGAGTAAAATGAAAAGTGATGAAATATAAAATCCCAACAATTAAACAAACATGTGCATCCAGTCTATTACACTCTATTACCTCCATGTCTTATTTGCCCTCGTACCTGTTTACACACACTGTTAACAGGAACATCTCCAGGCATGAGAAGTGGCTCTGTGTCTTTACTGTTCCTCAAAAAACAAAGATGTATTCATAGTCGGTTACTTTACATATTGTTTGCTCTCTCAGCTACCCAAAGATAATATGACTCATGAACATTATATTCATTGCTAAGTAGTAAACAGAACACAAGTATAACATAAATAAAGCAGTGGCAGTATTGTATATATATATATATATATATA
>JAFFST010052632.1:431394-445192 GCA_022414735.1 Noturus placidus
AAGTGTGACAAACATGCAAAGGAACAGGAAATGAGGAAGGGGGCAAACACTTTTTCACACCACTGTACATAATACAAATTACAAAGCCAGACCACCATAGAAAAGAAAAGAGCAAAAGAAACAAAGTTATAGACAATTAACACGTAATACTGTCAGCGTCCATGTCCCTAACGAAGAACAGAAAAGATTGCCAGATTTTGTAAAATATCCCCGTCACTCCCCTGACTGTGTACCTAATCTTTTCCAACTTAAGATGACACATAACGTCCCTGACCCAGTGACCATACACTGGTGGAGCAGGATCCTTCCATCTAAACAATATTTATCTCCTGGCCAGGAGGTTACAGAAGGACATCTTGAGACATGCTGGTCTCACACGATCTAAAAGGAGAATTCTCTGGGGTCACCCCAAACAGTGCAATAAGAGGGGATGGCTGTACTACACTTCCCAATATCTTAGTAAAAGTATCAAATATAGATTGTCAGAATGTATACAGCTTCGGACAAGTCCAGAATAATATGCAAGAGAGTGGCTGGGGCCTGTCTGCATCGATCACCTGTGGGGTCAATGCCGGAATTAATCTTTGAGAGTCTAGTTTTTGACCAATGCAGACGGTGAACAATTGTAAATTGGACAACCGCATGTCTGAGACATATGGAGAAGGAGAAAATCCCCTTGATTACCTTGCACCAAGCAGTATCAGAAATTGATTCGCCCAGGTCCGTCTCCCATTTACTCTTGAGGAGACCAAGTGACGACAAATCATGCATGCTGAGTAGGTCGTAGATAGCCCTTTATATCTGCTTCCTAGCCAGTTTACATTTAAAAACTGCATTTAATAGAGAATCGGAAGGGCACAATGGGAAGGTGTCCGAATTTAAGGCCACAAAGCTTCTAAGCTGCAAATATTTATAAAGATGCGATCTGGGAATGTCATATTTCTGCGTTAGCTGCTCAAACGAGCCAAAGCGCCCTCAAAATACAGATCAGAGAGTGAGACAGCCCCCTTATTAGACCAAGTAACAAAAGACTTATCCATCAAGGATGGGATAAACAGATGATTGTTTGCAATTGGCCGCATGAGTGACAAGCCCCCAAGAGAGAAAGATCTTCTAAACTGATTCCAAATTTTGATTGAGTGTATAACAACTGGATTAGAGGTAAAGCTAGGCAGAGGTTGTGCGAATGGTAACTTAGCGCACAGTAGGACCGCCGGGGAGGTGGACGCAATAGACGCCCCCTCCATAATTGTCCATACAGGGACTGCCGCACTCTCCCCTATCCAGTACAACAATGATCTTATATTGGTCGCCAAGTAATAGTACATGAAGTTTTGGAGTGCCATCCCTCCCTTCACTCGAGGTCTCTGCAATATATGCCTTTTGATCCGTGGTGGCTTTTTATTCCTTATGAAGGATGATAACTGATTGTTCATCATAAGTGCTTTTTAAAGTAAAACACCAGCACAACTAATGATGCGGTTGACTTAACTCAGTAGTGGGAAGTCTGAACTCATGATCAGGTCATTTTCGAGCTTGGCAAGTTTGAGCTATAACATGGGGCAAAACCTTTCTCAGAACAGTGACCTGTATGGTCAGTGTCTCTCTGTTGATTGCTCTAAAGTAAATACTACACTTAAAGTAGTGAAGTGATAAGTTTATTTACTGTTGACAGTATGAGCAGCCATACTGACATGACATCATATGCAGAACTAAGTCTAAGTTTCAAGTCGAGGGGACTTTTTGTGGTTTTTCCTAGTAGGAGTTCAGAAATGTGGAGCTACACGCAGAAGTACGTGATACATTTACATACTTTCCAAAATCCCCAGGTGTTAAACTGGCTGCTAAATAAGACTAACTGTTACACAAACACTCTAGCAAGTGAACACTTCACATGGCAGCAACAGCTTGGCAAAAATGCAGTTTACATGTTTAGTTAAATACCTTCAATCAGTAAAAGATCAGATATAAGCAGTTGCCAGGCATAGAGGGTGGGGTCTGACTTTGACAAGCCTGATCTGCTCCAGATCAACACTTCATTATAGTCTTGGATTCAAATGTCTGGTGTATTTGCAGTGATCTAATGACAAAGACACATGATGTAAGGGCTAAATTATTGAGTCTCTTTCAGTTTGTCTTATTCTTCCCTCTAGGTTTTCCTCGGACTCTAGCCCAGGCCGAGGCTCTGAACAGTGCCTGTGAGCTCGATGTGGTCATTAGTCTTAACATTCCTCTAGAGACATTGAAGGACAGACTGCGCCATCGCTGGATCCACCCGGCCAGTGGGAGGGTGTACAACATGCGCTTTAACCCTCCACGTGTCCAGGTAGATGTCTCTTCTTTCCTGTTCTCCAGTGAGAGAAAAGATACTGTGCTATGATTTTTAACAAAAATTTAATTGGATGAATCTTTTGTTTTCTTAAAAGGAAGACATTTGATTAGTAAATTAATAGAAAAACCCTCATGAAATTTAGACAAATGTGAACGATATGTGATGGGAGTAATATGTGATTACAAGTTGAAAACACGAAGGTAAATTTAAACATTTGCTATGTCCTGAAATTGAACATGCGAAGTCAAGTAAACATGTGACATCATTTAAATAATATGTGATCATGTGAAGAGTTCACTCATGCAAGAAAATCATATCTGTATAAATGAAAAATTAAGATGTAAAATACAAAAATAACACACATTAACATACAAAAATAAAATAATTATGTGAAAAAAACACATTTGGAATAGTGATGGGTTGTTCATGAACGGTTATTGTAAATCATGTAAAACGTTCATTTTACAATAATGTTTAACATGAATCGGGAATAACATGTCTCAGAGTGCGGTTTGTTCATTTCTGTCATACATGTGCAGAAATCCTTTCGTTCATTTATAACGTGAAAACGTAATTATGTATATGTATAGGTTCTGGACAGGAAGTAGAAATGATTAGTTCACCTCTTGAGTCATTCCTTCTTTTGTCATATGACAGTGGCATAGGCTATGCACAGGAAACATAAATGATTAGTTCACCTCCTGAGTTCCTACTCAAGCTAACATGAAGTGTCTAAAAAGAACGTAAATTTCACGAGTCATACGATTATTTGCATATGAAGTTCATGTGACTGTTCTGTTAAAGCATAAATGCAAACTATTTATTAGCAATCTTAACTGAGAGTCAAATAGGCAGAGGTCGATCCTCATAAATGGTCTACACTTATATAGCACTTTTATCCAAAGCGCTTTACACTGTGTCTCATTCACCCATTCACACACACACACTCATACACCAATGGTAGCAGAGCTGCCATGCAAGGTGTTAACCTGCCATTGGAAGCAACTTGGGGTTCAGTGTCTTGCCCAAGGACTCTTTGGCATGTAAAGTCATGTGGGCCGGGAATCGAACCGCCAACCCTATGATTGATAGACAACCCGCTCTACCACCTGAGCCAAAGGCAAAACCTAGCATGAAGTTAAACAATGAGGTCTGGTTTATATATATATATATATATATATATATATATATATATATATATATATATATATATATATATAAAAGAAAATGAATGACTTGTAATGAGTAACAGGTCAGTCATTCAATATGCAGGAGATTGGGAGTGTGCCAATATCAGAACTGGTTTGGATTGCTGATTCCAGGACTGGTGGTGGATTTGAAATGGGGAAGATCATGGGCCCCCTTCATGGGAGTCTGTTTCCTCTCAAGATTTATTTTTTATATTGTCTTGGTAAGTTTTTTCTTATCACATAGATCTACAACCAGAGCTTGGAAAAGCTGCTCTGGGACACAATCTGACCGTTTCTGGATGGTATTTACCCACCGCCTGTTGATCTGAAAAATACCGGCCAATAAAGAGTGTCTGTGAGATCATGCATATGGAAGAGGGCAGACAGTGCTTCACTCCAAGTGTTCATGGCATGTGTGTACTGTCTGATCTGTTTTCATGGCTGTTCCAAGAAATATTGAATTTTACAAATCTGTGAGTTCAGGGTTCTTTTACTAAGACTGCCACTGATATATTGAAATCGTCTTGCTGTAAAGGCAAAAAAAAAACCCCTAACATATCCATTTATAATTGCATTTAAAGCTGTGGCACGTCAGTGAAATGTATTGTCATTAATAACATTTAGAGCACTTGTACCCTGACTAAACAGATTTGAGAATTCAACAGTGCTATCATGTGGTATAAAAATGTTTATCATGTAACATTCCGTCTTTCTGTTCCTAGGGAGTAGATGATATCAGTGGAGAGCCACTGATTCAACATGAAGATGATAAACCAGAGGCTCTGGTTGCCAGATTGAGGCATTACAAAGACGTGGCAAAGCCTGTTATAGATTTATACAGGTAGGTTTATTGATGTGTGCACTCTGTGGCAAAAGCTTGGAGTTAGTACAAACTTTCTGTGTACAAGTTTGTAAATTGACACCAAACATTTACAGAATCAGACCAAGGACAGGCTCTTCTCTTTATATTAATGTGACGAGGTCCAGAGAGGCTCATGCATGTGCAGAACTTCTTTACTGAAGACAACCCAGGGAACAGGCTCAAGGAAACGGAGGGGTAAACACACTAGGAATTAGGATTATAAGAACTAAATAAACTAGAACTTAAACACTAAAAAAAAAATAATCAAAAACATAGCGCAAATAACAAACATAAGAAAACCAGAAACTCAAATATAACCTGAAATGAGTTAATACTCCAGCAGTTAAGGAAGAAACACAGGGAACTTAATAGAGTACTAACCAATCAGGGAAACAAGTAACACCAGAGAAAGGTTACACAGAAAATAGAGAGAGACAACAGAGGAAGAAGTTCTACATTGGGAACAGGGGTGCGCTCTAGTGATTCAACGTGGAATTTCCCCCAGGGATCATGACAATTAATGAGCAACACAAGCTTGATCTGTGTTAGAGTCATGGGTTCTCAGAGAGACTGTACATGACAAAAGGTGTGACAAGATACAATCGCCGTGTTCGCTCTTCTAAGTAATTAACTATAGTATCTCACAAAAGTGAGTACACCCCTCACATTTTTGTAAATATTTGATGATATCTTTTCATGTGACAACACTGAAGAAATGACACTTTGCTACAATGTAAAGTAGTGAGTGTACAGCTTGTGTAACAGTGTAAATTTACTGTCTCCTCAAAATAACTCAACACACAGCCATTAATGTCTAAACCACTGTCAACAAAAGTGAGTACACCCCTATGTGAAAATGTTCAAATTGTGCCCAAAGTGTCAATATTTTGTGTGGCCACCATTATTTTCCAGCACTGCCTTAACCCTCTTGGGCATGGAGTTCACCAGAGCTTCACAGGTTGCCACTGGAGTCCTCTTCCACTCCTCCATGATGACATCACGGAGCTGGTGGATGTTAGAGACCTTGTACTCCTCCACCTTCCGTTTGAGGATGCCCTACAGATGCTCAATAGGGTTTAGTCCATCACCTTCACCCTCAGCTTCTTTAGCAAGGCAGTGGTCATCTTGGAGGTGTGTTTGGGGTCATTATCATGCAGAAATACTGCAATCTGATCATGCTCTGCTTCAGTATGTCACAGTACATGTTGGCATTCAGGGTTCCATCAATGAACTGTAGCTCTCCAGTGCCGGCAGCACTCATGCAGCCCCAGACCATGACATTCCCACCACCATGTTTGACTGTAGGCGTACACTGTCTGCCATACACGCTTGACACCATCTGAACCAATTAAGTTTATCTTGATCTCATCAGATCACAGGACATGGTTCCAGTAATCCATGTCCCTAATCTGCTTGTCTTCAGCAAACTGTTTGTGGGCTTTCTTGTGCATCATCTTTAGAAGAGGCTTCCTTCTGGGACGACAGCCATGCAGACCAATTTGATGCAGTGTACAGCGTATGGTCTGAGCACTGACAGGCTGACCCCCCAGCCCTTCAACCTCTGCAGCAATGCTGGCAGAACTCATAAGTATATTTCCCAAAGACAAGCTCTGGATATGACACTGAGCACGTGCACTCAACTTCTTTGGTCGACCATGGTGAGGTCTGTTCTGAATGGAACCTGGCCTGTTAAACCGCTGTTAGTCTTGACCACCGTGCTGCAGCTCAGTGTCAGGGTCTTGGCAATCTTCTTATAGCCTAGGCCATCTTTATGTAGGGCAAATATTCAGCAACTTTTTTCAGTTCCTCAGAGAGTTCTTTGCCATGAGGTGCCAGGTTGAACTTCCAGTGACCAGTATGAGGGAGTGTGAGAGCGATGACACCAAATTTAACACACCTGCTCCCCAGTCACACCTGAGACCTTGTAACACTAACAAGTCACATAACACCGGGGAGGGAAAATGGCTAATTGGGCACAATTTGAACATTTTCACTTAGGGGTGTACTCATTTTAGTTGACAGTGGTTTAGACATTAATGTCTATGTGTTGAGTTATTTTGAGGGGACAGCAAATTTACACTGTTACACAAGCTGTACACTCACTACTTTACATTGTAGAAAAGTGTCATTTCTTCAGTGTTATCACATGAAAAGTTATCATCAAATACTTACAAAAATATGAGGGGTGTACTCACTTTTGTGAGATACTGTAATTAAAAAAATTATTTAAAAAATCAAATTAATTAATTAATCAATTAATTACTCTGTAATTTGAGTTACAGATCAGATGGTTGTGTGTTTAAACCTCAGCACTGCCAAGCTGCCCCGATTGGGTGCTTGAGCAAGACTCAAAATGTTCATTTGTGTCCTGCCTCAATTGTAAGTCACTTAAATACTATAGTGTAATGTAGTGGGTTTTATTTTAATTTATTTTATTGTATAGTGTTATTCTATACTATTTCCTGCCAGTACATTACTCTAGAATCATCTGGAATATAGATGATTATAAAAATGTTTTCATTACTATAAAAAAATAATTACAGTAACAAATACTATAAATAGTAATTACCTATAAATATATCACACTATATATGTTTTTCAATTACTTACTGTAAATTTACAGGACTTTCCTGGCTACTGCAGGTAAATTACTATAGTTCTTTTAAAAGTGAAAACACAAGCAACAAGAAACATGGAAGTAAGTTTTAGTGAAATGATAAGACAGTAATTCAGACATTTCAATAAATGCTGTAGGTTATTTGTTGCTGTTGATGTTTCCTGCTACCCCAAAGCTGTTTTGCACGTTGTTTAAATGTCAATGAGAAATAAATTTTCTCTACTGTGCCAAATAAAGTATTCCAGCCAAATGTGATTAAGTCTTGAGAACCCATTAAAGAAACATTGTCAATACAGCCTCATGCTTCTTTGAGCAGTAAAAACAAAAACACCAATCCTGAAAGTACAGCTTAAAATTTCCAGCCTACTTATTCAACCGTAGTTCTGCTCTGGAGCTCAATCTTAGGGTTTCAGTCTTACCATTAATGTTATCTGATTTAAATCTTTATAGGCGAACTGAAGCCCATTATGAGTCAGTTTAACAGTGGTTCCTGTCAGTTGAGTTTGAATAGCTAGAGTGTTTCAGGTCACATGAGGTTTGCTAGTGAAACCGAATGGAAAGATGTGTTACATTCTAGAGAGGTGTGTGACCTGGATTTAGGCACTAGATAATACTGTTCGGGGGTTGAGTTAAGATTTGTGTAGTAATAATAATACAACATGAGTGTAATGAATGCAGACTGTAGTCAGCAAGTGCCAATACAGTGATACAGAGCAGCTGACATGGATTAATGGACAAAACACTAAAAATTAAAATGGTTGTTGAATGACAAAGGGAAGTTGCTGCTTTGTTTCAGTGCAGGTTTATTTTTATTTTTTAACTTCTGGGGTTAAATTCATGCATTTTTAGATGATGTCACTAGTATGTCACACTGAAAAATCTGCACTGTTGCACAGTTTAACATAGTTTTCCCAAAGTGTTTTATTCCACTTATACAGTACCACAGCAATTTCTCAGTGTACATTCTCTCTCTCTCTCTCTCTCTCTCTCTCTCTCTCTCTCTCTGTATATATATATATATTTAATGTTGTGGAAAATTAGCAGAAGATGTTATTCCTTACGTAATAGTAGCTATAAACAGGCATTCCCTCATCAGCCTCTCTTTTAACTCCCTCAAATCTAATATGACAAAAAATGCAGCTTGTTATGTTGCAAAGAAACTGGTCCTTCGTCATAAAATAAACTGGTCCTTCATCGTTTCCTGTGCCAGGAAACTTAAATTTACAGCTCTTTCATGAGGCTGACACTGGAGACTCCTTCCAAAAAATATTAAATAATTAAATCTCTTCACATAAAACCTCAGCATACCAACATTTACACATTTCTTTAATAAATCTATGTTGCACATCTACCATGCAAGTACCTGTGCAAGTTGTTACTATAGAAAGATAATATATTGGAACGAGTTCCTTAATATAAATCTGTGATTTGCTGCTGTTATAGAAAAGTAACACCTTCTGACCAATCAGAATTGAGCATTCAACAGCGCTCAATATAATATGTTGATCATCAGACTGATAGCTCAATAGGAATTAAAAAAAGAAAAAGAAAAGAATAAACCAGACTAACCAAATTGAATGCAGTTTATATCCGACCAGGTGGGTAATGTAGACACTTAAATCACAATTTTTAACAATTGGCTCTTTAAGTACACATTTTACATTTAACAATCTTTGCATACTCTATTCTGGATGGTCATAAGTTCAAATCCAGGCAGTGCCAAGCTGCAACTGCAAGGCCATTAACTCTAAATGTAAATCCATCTGGAAAAGGGGCATCTGCCAAATTCCATAAATTTAAGTGTATACGACTGAAAAATCAACTATTTTACGTATACACTGAGACTGATATTTAAACCTTATAAACATAAGGCAGATATTCTGAGCCACTAGTTAAACACTGTATTTCTTGTTGCTGTGGTAACATTGACACTAAATGCTGATCATCTCATGCATAGATCACATGTTATCTGAATGTAATGAAAAGAGTTGCATATAAACAGTATCTGAAATTCATTGATTAAAATGGTGGAAAATGTTTGCATGTAAATAGAGCATTTGTAATTATTGTGTATTAAAGCTCATTAAAGTTGTAATATGCATTTATAGGGCCAAAGGCATCCTGCACATGTTTTCGGACACAGAGACGGACCGGATCTGGCCTTATGTCAGCTCCCTTCTCAGTGCTAAGATCCCGACAGACCTAGCAGACGCTCAAAGGGCCACAACCCACTAAAGAAACGGTTAACATTTGTAATGGTTAATTCTACACGTTGGTATAGCAGTCATCGCTTAGAGTTTCATTACATATTTCATTCTTTAAAAAGGCTTTAGTCAATCCTCACTTTCTTGCAAATGCAGTGAGTGTATCAAGAATGAATCGTTTTACTTTTTAAGTATTATTTTAGATTCAACAAGAAACACACCAAAGCCTCTGTCTGCTTTTATTGATCATTAGCTAAATGTAAAATACCTGCTGATTAACCTGGTTATTTGTTTTTAGTGTTTGTAAGGAAACACAGCTATATATATGTACTTTAAGTAGAAATAAAAGTAGAATCTTCACAAATCAGTGTGGATAGATGGATGAAATGTTTGCATGTGTAATAAGTTAGTAATAATGAATATATATGAGATTTTGGGAAGGAAAAGTTGTTATTCCAATATTCCTGTGACTTATGTGATTAAGTCATTTCTGTCATTTTTCTGATACACTACTCAGTCTTAGTGTAACATGTGGCTGTGTCTTATGCTGCCTTTCACTCTGGAATGTTCTCTCATCAATGTTCCTACATGACTTTAACTGTTACTGAGTGCCTGTACAGACTTAAATAATGCAGTGCATGCAGTTTTTTCAGGCAGTTGCAATGTGTGTGTGTGTGTGTGTGTGTGTGTGTGTGTGTGTGCGCGTGTGCGTGTGTAAGCTGGAATTTTCAAGAATAGGGATGCTGAGAAAATGTTACATGTACAGTATGTCACATGTGCCGTATACAGTGAGAACACTGGCATGTTCATTATCAAACCCTTTCAGTAATCTAAATTGTATTTTTGCCAGCAGCAATTTACAATTAATGATGATGTTTTGTATGAGAATACTTAATATTTTTTTGTTGAAAAGATGATGCTTTTTTCCAAAGCTACAAATCACCTGTCTTGATAAAAGGCTGAGATAAGCTTGTGAACCAGAGTATCTGAGCTTTACGCAGATAGAGCCGAGGCAAAATATCCTCAATATGCAAATCTAAATGATAAATAAATATCTTACCTCTGAACTACTTAACCTTTTTGCAGCATTACAATTTTCTATATCTGTCTCTCGTTCATTAGACACAATACTGTAAATGCAAGCCAAAGGTTATAAAACAAACCCCCTCACACTCTTGTTGGGCAATATCACACACACTGCATCCGGTTCTGAAATGGTCATTTCGAAAACAAATAAACCTTTTCGCCGGTTTCTAAAACTCAGTAGTGTGGCAGTGATTTATTTATACCCATTCACTGAAAACATAAATAAATATATAAGTATTTGACCGTGCCATTCTCAATGAATGTTTACAAAATAAAACTAATACTACATAAACAATACCAAATGATAGGCCATACTGCGAATCACAGTTACTGTTACCACGCAGAAGCTGATTTTTTCCTCTAATAGCATGTTCTAAAGTTTTTATCTCTAAAACTTACCAACAATTTACAAACAGTTAAAACCTATAACTTATTAATGAACAACACATCAGACATTTAATGTTGTGGAACATCTGTGAGACAAGTTCGTTCCTGTTAACAGATAGATAGATAGATAGATAGATAGATAGACAGACAGACAGACAGACAGACAGACAGACAGACAGACAGACAGACAGCTAGATGGATGGATGGACGGACAAAGAGACAGACAGACAGACAGATAGATAGATAGATAGATAGATAGACAGATAGATAGATAGACAGACAGACAGACAGACAGATAGATAGATAGATAGATAGATAGATAGATAGATGGATGGATGGATGGATGGATGGATGGATAGATATATGTATGCTTTTAACCGGCTGTGACATCACAGCAGCGCGCGGCATGACAGTGGCATGCGCGTGATTCAGTGATGCGACTCCGCATCCAATCCGGTATCATGTAAAAGCGTGCATTAGACCCGGAACAAGAGTCTTGCATCCGTCCTTCACCCCAAACGCCGGGATTTCTCGCGTCCTCTCCTCCAGTGCGGCTCCATACGCCAGGAAGCAGCGATCATCTGACCTTTGGTGATCAGCGAATGACAAATCAAAGTTCAGCGTTGGTGGCATCAGCTGGACCCGCGGCCGACTGGAGAATGCACGCGCTGAAAGGTAAAGCTGCAGTAACCGTATTTATATTTACCTTTAAAAAAAAGCCCAATGGATTCTGCTGTGCAGCGTGCATAGGCGCGTTATCACTGGAGTTAGGACTGTTACATAACGCGTCGTGCGCTCTGTGCTCATGATCTGAGGCGCTGCACATGATGTAGCCTACATTATAATACGGCCAAAATAACCTCCATATGCAGTCATCATGCAATATGGCTCCATGCATTTAATGCACTGACTCGATCTGAATGGGGGAATATCACTGACACATGAGCAATGTTTTTGTTTTGATGCTAGGGGTTTATCTCTGAGCAGAGCTCACCTCTTCACTGTAGAAACGGCTTAGCTGAAATTAACAGACGGCTTAGACATAAACAGATGGTAGATCATTCATGCTTTTCCTAAAATGACAAAATGGTGACATTAAGCATTTAAACGTTATAGTGCAAAATGTGTTCTGCCTACAGACATGTAAGACATGTGTGTGAGTTCAAGAGCAAGATCATTTGAAGCTCTAGACCGTGCAGTATTTCATCGTTTATTTTTGATTCACACATCACTGACTGTACTGTATGATACTTTGTGGCCCGAGCTGCGCGAGCTCCTCGCATAGGGAAGTGTTAGGTACCGAATCTATCGACGTCATCGAATCCGGAATTCCAAAGCCCTCGTGCCGCACTTTATAGGTGCACTACATACGGCACGCGGTAATGAGACTGGAGGACACCGTATATAGTGTACTCGAGCCAGGATTGGGATTCAGCCTGTGTTTCACTGAAGCTGGATAGCGGGACGCAAGATGGGAGCTTATTTTTATTTAAGAGAAAACAGCGTACATATATAAAATAGTATTTGCCACAACAATGCGTAATTTACATATTTTCATGACGAAAAAACATAGGAAAAGCTTTTAGATTGTCAATTTAGTATAGCTCCAAAAAGTATAGTATAGTAGGCTATAGTATAGTATAGTATAGTATAGTATAGTATAGTATAGTATAGTATAGTATAGTATAGTGTAGTATAGTAGGCTATAGCATAGTATAGTATAGTATAGTGTAGTATATTAGGCTATAGTATAGTAGGCTATAGTATAGTATAGTGTAGTATAGTAGGCTATAGCATAGTATAGTATAGTATAGTGTAGTATAGTAGGCTATAGTATAGTAGGCTATAGTATAGTATAGTGTAGTATAGTAGGCTATAGTATAGTATAGAGTAGTATAGTAGGCTATAGTATAGTGTGATATAGTATAGAGTAGTATAGTAGGCTACAGTATAGTGTAGTATAAGTGTAGTATAGTATAGTGTAGTGTATTATGGTAGGCTATAGTATAGTAGGCTATAGTATAGTGTGGTATAGTATAGAGTAGTATAGTAGGCTATAGTGTAGTGTAGTATAGTAGGCTATAGTATAGTGTAGTGTAAGTGTAGTATATTATAGTAGGCTATAGTATAGTGTAGTGTATTATGGTAGGCTATAGTATAGTAGGTTGTAGTATAGTATAGAGCGCTATAGTATAGTGTAGTATAAGTGTAGTATATTATGGTAGACTATAGTATAGTAAGCTGTAGTATATTGTAGTATAGTAGGCTATAGTATAGTATAGTATTGTAGGCTATAGTATAGTGTAGTATATTATGGTAGGCTATAGTATAGTGTAGTATATTATGGTAGGCTATAGTATAGTGTAGTATATTATGGTAGGCTATAGTATAGTGTAGTATGTTATAGTAGGCTATAGTATAGTGTAGTATATTATGGTAGGCTATAGTATAGTAGGCTATAGTATAGTGTAGTATAGAATAGTAGGCTATAGTATAGTATGGTATAGTATGCCAGTGGTTTTCAAAGTGGGGGCCACGGCCCAATTGGGGGCCTCCAGGGGGCGCCAGGGGGGCCTCAACAATTTCATGTGAAAAATAAATTCTCACTCTCAGACACACACACACACACACACACACACACACACACACCGAGACGCACACAGACACACACACACACACACACACACAATCAATTCCTGATGTAATGTAAAGTGTAAGATGTAATTATTAATAATAAAAAAGTTGGATAGATTCAGAAGTCTGTATTTTTAATGTGTTTTAAAAATCTTGCAAAAAAAGTGTAGTATATTATGGTAGGCTATAGTATAGTAGGCTATAGTATAGTGTAATATATTATGGTAGGCTATAGTATAGTAGGCTATAGTATAGTGTAGTATATTATAATAGGCTATAGTATAGTAGGCTATAGTATAGTGTAGTATATTATGGTAGGCTATAGTGTAGTATATTATAGTAAAAGTAATCAATTTGTATAGCGCTTGTTTACAATGGACATTGTCTCAAAGCAGCTTTACAGAAATATCATTTTACATTTACAAGTGACTTACAAATGAGAGCACACTCACACACCAAAGGTAGCAGAGCTGCCATGCAAGGTGC
>JAFFST010052632.1:476906-514777 GCA_022414735.1 Noturus placidus
AAATGTTGATTCTGTATTGATATATCTTGTTGTACTCTGAAAAGTGTATGAGAATCAATAAAAATTGTTATTAAAAAAAAAAAAAAAAAGAAACCTTGAGAGGAACCAGACTCAGAAGGGAACCCGTCCTCATCTGGATTGTCTTTGTTGAACTAATCCACTGTTCACTAAAGGAGACCTGAGTGTGAAACTGCAGTCCTAAGGCCATCTCAGCAACCCCAGCAGCAGTAGTCCCAGCAACCCCATCGAGAATGTCCATGTGGAATTGAGGTCCAAAACCATTTCCATAGTACTTCAGGCGGTATCATCCTAATCAATCTCCAGACTGTAGCCTCCAGTTGATGAGAGCTCCATCCAGAGGTAGGGTATCAGGATGGATTAGGCAGGTTCGGAGAGAAGAAAGGGTCAGGATCATCGGCATCTCCATAAAATCATGGTGCTCCTTACAATTCAGTGCTTTGTAGGTCAATAGTAGTATTTTATATTCAATGCGAAATTTTATTGGGATTTGTTTTACAGATCCTACAACATCATGTGTAGTATTGTTGTTACAGCTTACAAACCTCCAGTACTCACTCTATTGCCTTTGTATAGTACACCAAGTGTATTTCTGCGTGCTGCATTACTTTCCTTTCGCATTGGTGTATCTGCATGTTAAGATGGTTGTAGCTTGATCAAGGTCATATATTTTTAGTGGTGTCCCACTAACCGTGTGTGTGTATGTGTGTGTGTGTATTCACACATATTTAGTCCTTTGTGGGGACCAAAAAGAGCTACAGTTTCTCAAAGATTTTCTTCTGGTTACTGAAGTTAAAGTCAGGGTAAGAGGTATGTTTAGGAATAAAATTAATGCGCTACAGTTTTATGAAAAATACAAAGGTAGAAAATGTGCAATATTCATATAATATCATGCTATTATCATCAACTGCAAATTTAAAAACTTTACATTTCCAGATGTGGATGGGAACTCTGCGGGTGGACTGCTGGACATGGTTAAAGGAGGGGCTGGAAAGTTCTTCAGCAATTTCAAGGACAACCTGAAGGATACCATCAAGGACACTTCCACGAAGGTTATGAATCAAGTGGCCACGTAAGTCCTTACTTGTGTGATTGATGATTGATGACATCATAAATTATGTTATGTTTTAGGATATTTTAGCTTAAATATCTACCGGGGGGTTAGATAGAGGCAAAGATAGAGGTTTCAGTAAGAACATTACCCAAACAAACATCCAAATCGATACAAAAATGGCTAAAGTAACAAAAATCAGAACAAAATCAGTGTTTTGCAATGAATTTGACCCAGTTGTCAAAATGAAAAAGGTGAAAGATAAACCTAAAAAGATGAGGCATTTTTTTCCATGCAGAGTTGCATTTCTGGCCGAGATCTTGTATTGAAGACGGGTGAGTCGAATCACTCCATAAAGACTTTCAATTGGATTAAGTTCAGGACTGTGGTGGCCAATTCATGTGTGAAAATGTTTACTTATGTGCTTTCACAGTTTGAGCCTGATGAATCTTTGCATTGTCAACCTTGAATATGCCTGTTCCATAAAAAAATGCATTGAAGGGATAACCTGGTCTTTCAGTACATTCTTCATGCTGACTTAATTTCATTGCCACATTACGTCGCAGAACCTAGACCTGACCGATTGAAGCAACCCCAGATCATAACAGAGGCTTGTACAGTAGACACTATGCATAACGGTTGCATCACTTCATGCACTTCCCTTCTTACCCTGACGCACCCATCGCTTTGGAATAGGGTAAATCTGGACTCATCAGACCACATGATCTTTTTCCATTGCTCCACATTGCAATCTTTATGCACCCTAGCAAACTGAAGTCGTTTTTATCCGATTAGCCTCACACTGATTAGTCCACACAGCTGTTTAGTCCCAATACTGTAAGTTACACATATATATATGTGTATGTATATGTATATGTATATGTATATGTATATTCATTTATCAGATGCTTTTATCCAAAGCATCTTACAAATGAGAAAATACAAGCAATATATATAGTCTTGTCCAATAAGTGTAAGTTCATTAACCAGCTTTAAGATATAGGTGCCAAGGGTGCCAATAATTTTGGAAATTACCATATGAATGGCCCCTTGATGTGTAGAATGTAGCTTTTTAATTCTAATCGTTGCCATATTTGATTATAAAGATAACATCAGACCCCAAATGAATGTAATTTATGTAGAGAGAGGAAAGAAAACTCCCAGTGAAAAAGGATGAAGAGTCAGGCATTATTTCTGTCATTTTAATACCAAAAACAGAAAGGTGCATTAGTGTGGTTCCTCTTCCTTCACAGTGCTGTCTTTCCTTCTTGCTTCACAGTGTAGTCCTCTTTGCACAAATAAGCCCCACAAATTCCTTGTTGCAAAATCAGCACTGTAGCAACACTGGAAACGAACAGCATAACACAAAAGCCTTGTCTGACACACTAAAGTAGGCCAGTTGTGTCTCGTGTTTGTCATTTGGGTGGCAGCCCAAAACTGGCCCATGAATGATAGCTTTCCAAATCTCATTTATTATTCGAATTTGTTTGTTTCTTTTAAACTTACGTATCTTACAGCCGTATCGATCATGAGATACAGCCGTGTTGATCATGAGATAAAGGCAAGATAAAAAATCAGGTTTTCCGTACTATTAAAGCCCAGTCCAGGGTAAGGCGCTGATAAAGTAAGACCTGTACCTTAATGGTTTCCAGAACTGCACAATCGAACATCTTTTCTACAACAATAATGTTGAAAACTTTCAAATAAAACAAATCAGGAAGTATACTGAAGGAAAGCAATCTAATGTTGGAGAATTTTGCTTCTCTGTGCTATATTTTTTAATGACTATTTTTATATGCTCATTCTCATTAGTTGCTTAAGGTTATAGGGAACCACCTTCTGAAGCTTAAGAAGATATAGAGACTTTGTATTTAGTTATGAATATTCATTATTTTGTAACATAAGAGAAACTGTTCAGGGGCTCAGTTCTGTTGTATAGCTGAATTGATAACATACTGCTGATGTATTGCTGAGGTGTGCTGTCCCTGCAGAGGAGGAACAAACTTCTCTCCTTTTGATTTATAAGATTGTCTGCTGGTAATATTTTCGAAGTATGGAAAATCCTAATCGAAACTAATACAAAATGAAAGTAAAGGACATAAAGTAGATAAAAGTTCTCCATGATCTAAACGAAAACGTAAACGAAAACGTAAACGAAAACGTAAACGAAAACGTAAACGAAAACGTAAACGAAAACATAATTCATCAGACCACCTTCTAACTTTGCTCCATAGTCCAGTTTTGATTCTCATGTGCCCCATGTTGGAGCTTTCGGCAGTGAACAGGGGTCAGCATGGGCACGCTGACCGGTCTGCACTTACGCAGCTCCATACGCAGCAAGCTGTGATGCTCTATGTGTTCTGACGCCTTTCTATCATATCCAGCATGAACTTTTACACTAATTTGTGCTGCAGTAGCTCTTCTGTTGGATCGAACTAGACGTCCTAGCCTTCGCTCCCCACATGCATCAGTGAGCCTTGGGCACCTATGACCCTGTCACCTGTTTACCGGTTGTCCTTCCTGGGACCACTTTTGGTAGGTACTAACCACTGCATTCCAGGAACACCCCACAAGACCTGCTCAGATTCTTACGCTACCCCATTTGTCCTGCTTCCAACTGACTGTTCACTTGCTGCATAATATATCCCACCCCTTGACAGGTGCCATTGTAACAAGATAATCAATATTATTCACGTCACCTTTCAGTGGATGCCGGAAATCTGCAAGGAAGCTCTTCAACAAACCGTTTTTATTGGGATCCAGGCGATTGATTTGATCCACACAAAATTCAGTCGCAGTGTGCAAGAATAAAACTGCCATATGCCATATTTTGCATATCTGTTAGACAGCTCTGGGTTTTATATCCTTATTTAACACCCAGAATGCTTTTCACGTGACTGTGTTTGACCCAGGAATAGCTTCGGTACATGCATAACTAAAGAGCTTAAAATGGGAAAAAATATTTACAGTGTACCGTATTTTCAGCATTATAAGGTGCACCTAAAAGCCTTAAATTTTCTCAAAAATCGGCCGTGCGCCTAATAATCCGGTGCGCCTTATGTGTGGACTGAGTTCCAAAATCTGTAAAAATGTTGTGCGACTTTGGTAAACGCTCCGCTTGATTGACTGTCGGACCATTTCCCGCTGACATAGGGACGTAATACGTACACTACGTACGCTGGCAGCGATAAACCAATCAGAGAACATTACGTAATACGCACAGTACGTACGCTTACCTCCGCCACGCCTCAGGTAGGTATACTACCAATATGCTGCAAAACAACATTTGTTGAATAAACTTAACTCACTCTTTTGCTTCTGTTACCTTTTTTTTTTGTAGACCGTTGACACGAAGTTGGAGGCAATAAGTAAGTTCAGGAGAACCGTCTTTATTTAAGAACAAAATAAACATAAACAAGCACCGCTTAGCATCCCTGGCTAAGGCTAACCATACTGGCTTCAACAAAGGCTAACCATACTGGCTTCATTCGGCAAACACTCAAGACAGATCTTCAAACAAAGAACAATAACGCGCAATGTGCTCTTAGCCCCGAGGGGTTTAAATACCCAACATAATCAAACCAAACACAACATAGCTGGGATATATCACCGAATCCAACCGAATCCAAAACAATTAGTCACGTGTCTAGAGTTAGTTCATGCTGGGGTGCCATCTGCTGGCCGAGGCGTAACAACCGTATGTTTTAGCATGCGCCTTATAACACGGTGCGCATTATGTATTGGTCAAGTACAGAAATAGACCCCGTAATTGAGACTGCGCCTTATAATCCACTGCGCCTCATGGTGCAGAAAATACGGTAGTGTTTTTATTTTTATTTTCATTTAGTTTCAATCTCTGTATATCACTGGGGTGTGTGTGTGTGTGTGTGTGTGTGTGTGTGTGTGCGCGCATGCGTGTGCATGTGTGCACGATCATTCATATCCTGTTAACACAGGAGCTTAGATCAGCAGACTGTTGATATACTATATTATCTGATTAGAAGGATTGGAGACTTCAGCAGTTTACTCAGGTGACTTATCTGCTACATAAGAACAGACCAGCTTCTGTGTAATGAGGCCTGTGTCTGTGTGTATGCCCCTCGGTATGAATTAGTGTATGAATGTGCCATGTTATGGACTGGTGTCCCGTCCAGGGTACAGTCCCATCTCACTCACTTGTTTCCTGGATACACCCTGACCAGGATAAAGCTTTAAATGAAAATGTAAATTGCATGAATGTCATTGCTAAAGGCTTTCAGAAATTTCTGGTAGCTGCGAAGCACTGACAAATCATAATTGCATTAGCCAGGCAAGTGAAAGTGCCATTGTTCTTGTCCAGTCACATTTTTTTGGTCGCCCAGAAACTATTGTTATTGTCATACTTAAATGTATCAAACATGACAGTATGAAGTTATCATTTATTCCCTGTACTAATAAAAGGTAGGAGTGAAGGTTTATTCTAATCATATTTTATTAGCTGGATAAGTAAGAAATAAACCACTTTGGGACATGCTGTTGTAGCAAAATAGGCTAATTTTCTGATGGTAAGAGTAACTCTTGGTAACTACCCCATCGTTGAAAATTTTCCTATACCAGCATGATCTGAAGATTTTTTAGGTAAATAAATCAGTGTGTCCGTTCTCTTACGGTACGTTATTGTTCCACATGATCTAAGCCTAATAGTAAATAGATTAAGAAAATATGTTGTTAAGAATCTGTGTCAAAGAAAAACATTGCTGTACTTCCATCCTTGGGGTAAAGCACTGTGTAAGTTATCCTTTATTTAACATTATACCATGGTCTGTCTGAATACTCGATTCTGATTGGCTTGAAATTGAACGTTCAAACCATATAATTCACAGGTAGTTTAATCACCGTTCTAAATGAATGTGCTGCCTATAAACAAGTGTAACCGTAGTAACAGACAGTTACAGTTGCATACAATAGCAAATGTAGAAAATGTACTGACTGTTACAAGGCACTGAGACTGAAGACTATGTCAATACAGTAAGGGATTGCAGGATTTTAATGCACACCTAGCCATGGATTATCTCACTTTATTGAAGGAGTCTCCATTGTCAGTGCCTTGTAACAGTCAGTACATTTTCTACATTAAATTTTTTAAGTCTTCAGCATAGAGGACTTTGCATTTTCTTGTTTCTTAGACAAGCATAATTAGGGGCCAAGCACCAAAGGTGCGTTAGCAACTATTGTATCCATCAATTTTCTTCTTCTTCTTCTTCTTCTTCTTCTTCTTCTTCTTCTTCTTCTTCCCCAATCGGAGTCTATGGCAGCCCTATGATCCATAAGTAAGAAAATGATGAAGTTTGGCACACTCATACATATGACCTTGAGTAGTATCTCGACTAATTATGGGGTCTCTAGGACCAACGTGATAGCGCCACCACTAGTTCAAATATTCACTTTTCAAATGGTTATAATTCCACACTTTGTACTATAGAAAAGAAGTTTAGTTCATCAGATTACTCTCCTCGTGCTGACCAAATCCATATCTTACATTAAGACTCCACCCATTACAGTAGTCACCATTTTGAAATGTACAGTATTAAGTTTTTTCACTACTCCTCGTTCAGATTTGGCCCAATTCGTACCAAAGTTGGCTAAGATATCAGCGGAGAGAGCCACACAAAACTCACTGAACAGAAGTTTGATATTCTTATTTGTTCAAAGGTTATGATCCAGTATCTCTTAACATTCTAACTAATGCATTTTTGTGCTCCTTCTCACCTTGGAAGCTCTCCTCAGCATCAACACAAACATGTGTTCTCTGTGTGATGCACTGTGATAAACGACAAGCTTCAATTCTAAAGGTCCTGGGGTCGATTCCTGTCTGGTGCCAGTTTTTAAAAGTGTCTGTAATCCAGTGTCATGTGGTTCCTTTCTTTTGTGGCTCAGCATTGCACTAACCTTTTAACCTCTTGGCATGCAAATAAATGCCTCTGTTCTGTTAATTTCCTGTTCAATTTTATTCTCAGCTGTGCTTCTAAACCTATATTTTATTCATTCATGTACATTTTATTACTCTTAGTGTTCCTCATTGCTCTTGCCTTTTGTGCTTGGCCCCTTTAGTCGCTGCTTGCAGCTATATTTAAGCATTGCAATTGTTGGCAAATTGCTGTGGTTTAAGAGGAAGAAAACAGTTTTGGGATGTGCTGTTATAAGAAACTAATCAACTTTGGTGTGTTAACAGTATCTCAGCTGTGCATCGGAGTTCATCACACCATCTCGTTGTTTATTATTTTCCTTGAAAAAACAGCATGTCTCAAAGTGTTTTATTCCTTAAATATAAAACGGAAAATATCTTTTGGGGAGCGAAAGCCATTACAAACAATGTCTCTTTGAAAGCAAAATGCTGGAGACAGCCACATCAGCTGCCCACTCAGCAATAAAGAATTTATTTATTTATTTATTTTTAAATGATAGCCTGCCCTGGACACGTAATCTATTTGGACACCCATGGTTAAAAACTTGTTTTATTTCATCATTACTGCCCAAGCATGTGAATGAATAATGCTTTTGGCGATTTATTTTTCCATCTTCTTTTCTGGTGTGTACCGTCTGACTTGACAAGTCATGTTAATCAGGAAGCAGTATGGACACACTGATTACGTTTACAAGGACAGCAGTAATCTAATTATTGACCTTACTCTGATTAAGATAATAATGTGATTTAAGTGTTTACATAAGTCGCTTTTAGAATACTCCTCTCATGTACCCGTTGTAGATGTTATAGAACATAATTAGATTAACAGCACACGTCATTATGCCACGCCGTCCGACGTCCCTCCAGAATTTCACGTATCAACAAGACAGTTCGTCTTCGTTATGGTACCGTATATAATTTTGGGTGTTTTTATTTAATTTTTTTTACGAACGCTTCAAGTGCAGTTAATTATTTGTCATGCTGTACGTGCTAATAGACAGCTGCTTGAAGCCGTGGACTGCATCCCGAGTACGCTGTTTGGGATGCAAACCTGTTCTCTTGTTTACCGTGAAACGGTTGAGCACTGCCGTATGTGATCGTGTCCTGTCGCAAAATGCGGGGAAAACTTTCACACGACGTTAATAATGTGATTAAGGTGTTTACATGTCTGTAATACACATCGATAATGCGACTAAAACAGGAGTACTCCACGTGTCTTAATTCCATTTGTGTTTACTTCGAGTATGACTTTAATTGGATTAAGGTAAATAAAAATTGCTGTTTACATGGTAGTTTCTTAATCAGAATATTGTCTTAATCGGGTTAATAGTGGATTATTGTTGTCCATGTGAACGCACTGAGTATGCAGCACTGTAAGTAAATTCTAAAAGTCTAAGACTCAATGTGTGTCTGTTTGCTGTTTGTGTACTAGCTACACCAAAGGAGAGCTGGACATTGCCTACATCACATCACGTATCATAGGTGAGGATTTAAAGACATCTAAACACCTATTTCATAAAGCATTTCCGTCTCTCTCTCTTTTTTCATTTCTGTTTCTGTCTGCCATGTCAGTGGGTCGAGAGGTCATTCATGTGATAGCGCTGTGTTTGCTCTCTCTACACATTTTGCGTCATTCTTTCAGACTTATTTGCCCGACAAACAGTAATTGTCCTCATTTCACTCCTCACTTCTATAAATAAATATTTGTGACCTGCTCTGAATGGAATCTTTGGGTCATTTTGAAAAACCATTATGGCCTCATCTGTGTTAGATTCGAATGATCACACTAACCTGATCCGATCTCAAAGCTTAACACAGTTGATGATCGCGGTAGCTAATAAATTCAGTGCTTGGAGTTAAAGCAGATTATGACCTCATCTTCTGACTGTAATTATCTATTTTCATGCTCTATCAGTGATGTCATATCCTGCGGAGGCTGTGGAGTTGGGCTACAGGAACCACGTGGAAGATATCCGCTCTTTTCTGGACTCGCGTCATGCCGATCATTACACTGTTTTCAACCTGTCTCAGAGGAACTACCGTGGAGCCAAGTTTTCCAACAGGGTGAGACGAGTCATCTGAATGTTCACAGTCCAAGCCTTGAGGAACTTTCTCTGTTCTGACTTAACTGAAAGAGGTGCTGAGAAAGTCTATGTGGGGTTGTGCAAACAAAGGCTGAGTAATGGAAGACTTTAGGAAGCATTTCCTTTATTAAAATGATTCTATGATAGCTCAATGAGTCATTCCTAAGCTTGATTTCTTTACAGTGGCTCAATGAGACGAGGCAGAAAATAAGAGGCGGTACTATTGAGATTGCGAGAAGCCAACAGGCTTTCCTCTGAGTTTTCACCACATTACTGTTACAGTAGCAAGACACTGACCTGAGGTTAAACTCTATTTCTGTAGAAATCATTATATTCCTTCTTCACTTTTTCATTTCTAACCAAACCCACTGTTTCTGTTGAAAGAGTACATATGCCTCATACTGTACCTCCTGCGTTTCATTTAATGAAAAGAGAAAGTTAAACAGCTTTATTCTTGCTGAGGGTGGGGGTAATTTCTTGGCAAGGGTGGACAGATTAGTAGCCAAGGCTCCCAAGACAAGCAGACAAGCAGGGTTGAGTACAAAGATCATGGTTGAATGGTAGAACGAGTATCACATTGAACACTCCTTCTACCAGTTAATGTTTCCTTTGCAATGCTTTTGGGAAACTCAGCCCAGATTATTTCTCTCTCGATGTTTCCAGGAGGCCAAGGCATGTTCAGTGGCCTGTTTTTCACTACAGTGGTCCAACACCAACAGAGAAAGAAAAACTCGACTTTCACAAAAAAGAAAACTTTTCATTGAATAGATTTGTTTAAACATAAAATACCCCAATTGGTTCATATATTTCTCTGTGGCGCACATCACCTTGAGCTTCTGCACTATGCACACTCACTGAGGACGTGGTCCGGACGTTGTTAGGAACTACTTTTTCTGGGTGTATTAATTTGCTTGAATGGACACTAGACACTGTTTCTAGATTCAGGATATTGAACCAGTGACTATTGAACTGAGCAAAATACAATACATGTATAGAAGAAGCATTTATTTTGTCACATATATATTTCAGCACAGTGAAATTCTTTTCTTTGTATATTCCAGCTTGTTACATTTACATGTACATTTATTCATTTAGCAGACGTTTTTATCCAAAGCGACTTACAAATGAGAGCACACTCACACACCAATGGTAGCAGAGCTGCCATGCAAGGTGCTAGCTTGCCATTGGGGGCAACTTAGGGTTCAGTGTCTTGCCCAAGGACACTTCGGCATGGGATCACCCGGGCCGGGATTCGAACCGCCAACCACACGATTCGTGGATTAGTAGACAACCTGCTCTACCGACTGAGCCACAACCGCCCAGGAAGCTGTTAGGAAGCTGGGGTCAGAGATGATATGGCACCCCTGGAGCAGAGAGGGTTAAGGGCCTTGCTCAAGGGCTCAACAGTGGCAGCTTGGCTGGACTTCTGATCAGTAACCCGGAAGCTTAGCCATTGAGCCAACACATATATACAGCACAATACAAGTATAGCACACAACCAGTGTTGTAACTCTAGCACTATACGGCTTTAACATCTCTAATGTTAAAGTGCACCTATTATGGTTTTTCAAATATTACCTTTCATGTAGTGTGTTATAGAGCTGTTTGTGAATGTAAAAACATCTGCAAAGTTTAAAAAATCAAAGTGCATTGACTCCCAAAAGAAGGAACCGATTCTGAACAGCTGAAACGACTCATTAGTCATTCCAGACTTACTTCCTGTACTAACCTATGTAGGTTTGTAACAAAAAGCCCCACCTCAGGTCTTCATCGGATGCTCGCCTACAGACGGAGCTGATATTGGATATGGTATGGATATGGGTATGGGCGTTTCCTTTTTGACAGCGGTAATATGGTCTCTGACAGGAGGAGTTTAGAGTGAATTCTTTAGAACGATTCATCGAACAAGTCGTTTGTGACACTGGTGGAAAAAACGGTAATGCTGCAATTTAAATCATGAGCATGTTAAAGTGTTTTTTTGACTTCAGATGCATGTAAATCTATTGCATGAGACATTTAAAACAAAATTAGGCATGTTTCAAAACTATAATAGGTGCTCTTTAAGTAAAAAACATCTTTAAAAGTGGCAAGAGAACACCACAGCTCATAGCCAAAGACTATGACCTTTTTGTTGAGGGTACATATTCAATTCACCATGTTTGCTTCATCAGCGTTGACTCTTTTTAGAGTAGATAATTGGGCTGATGGGTAAGCATAATAAAAGCCAGGGCAAGCACTTAGGAGCTTCAACTTTCTTCATGAATTTATGACCTTGTCCACCCCTGCTTGGCGACTAAAAATGACAAAGATGTGAAGAATGTTTTAAATCCCAGGTTTTCGAAGATATGTTTAAAATGACAGTCAGAGATGGCGACTTACGTCAATGACTTATAACCAAAGATTATGTCAGTATTTATGTAGGGAAAGTTACGTCTATGGACTATGTCTCAGATTAAGATTGTGTCTTCTCGATACATCAAAAAAAAAAAAAACACCTTTCTGTTGCCTTTACAGAGATGATAGTGTTAATTAATTATTGGTGTCATGTTATGAATCTAATATTGGCCTCAAGTAGCCTTCTATAGTTTTTTTTTTTTTGAGTATATTGAGTGTACAAACATAAATTTCAGTATGGCATATTCTGTTTCTGAAATCAGAGTACCTATGTGCGTAATTTATAAATATTTAAACATGTATTAAAAGCTACACTGTTAATTTATTCATTTTGTCATCTTTAAAGATGAAATCAATGAATGTACGATGGTTAATGTGGCATGGGTTTGCTATGTGGCACCTTGTTTGCAAGCCTAAGTGTTATATATCATGCATTGGGAAAATGCCTTCTATTATCCTGATATTCTTTGCATATCACCCACCCACTACTATAAATAAACTCCTAATGAGTACACTGTAAATAGCATCTCATGATGTTTGTCGTGATGGCTTTGTCAATAGACTTTTAAATATAGTCATGCAGTGAAATCTGAATAGGCTCTTTCTGTGCAATGATTAAATGATGCACAGATTAACTGCACACACGCTGCCTCGATATGATTGCATCAATAAAACAGTGTATTTACGCGTAGAATTAACATGTTTCTCGTTTGCTCAGTGATGGTTACTTCAGGATTACAGTGTGAGCTGTTAACTCTTTCCACCCTGTTACTGAATTACTCCTCAAGCATTTTCTGCTTCATATCATCGTCTTTGCACTCGACTTTCCCTACAACCATGTCTCTTGATTCTCTTTTCAGGTGTCTGAATGCAATTGGCCATCCAGACAAGCCCCGAGCCTTCACAACCTGTTTGCTGTGTGTAAGAACATGCACAACTGGCTCAGGCAGAACCCCAAGAACGTGTGTGTGATCACTTGCTCGGTAAGAGAAGAAACACAACACAACACATCTGATTGCACCGCCAGGTTCATACTCATTTCCATGTTAGTTCTTCTCATCCTGCTGAACATATCGATTCACATCACAGCTTTTCAGCTCCAAACTCTTTAAATTCTTTTGAGTTGTATTTGAGAGTTTATGTCTCCTTAAGTTTATCTTTCAGTGTATTTATGTGGTGTATATTTAAGCATTTTCAGTTACTGTAGGGATTTTCTGGAAGATGGCGTTTATTCAGTCAAATTTCCTGCACAAACATCTGTTTCTAGAGGACAATAATAGAAATCACTCAAAGTAGCATGTTGGTAAACAGTAAAAGTTTTGTTTTATTGATGTGACTGAAAATCTGATAGTCAATTTTATTATTGACTCAGAGCAAGCCAGAAGGCAAGAGAAAATTTAGTTGTTTAAGCATGGCAACCAATAAAAATAGAGAGGAGGGGCTTACTGTACATTCAAATGATTAAAATAGCAAAAAGCCATGTTCTTATAAATGAAATGAGACCATTAAGCTTTAGGTTGTGTTGCTGCTATTGTATACATAAATGTCTAAGCACTTGGGACAACTTCTGAAATAGTACTACATTACCCAGATCTACAAGTTGTCATCAAGCAGAAATACAGAAGTAAGAACTTTTGTTTGTTTTAAACTCAGTGTAGCAGACAAACCAAAGGGCTAAACAATACTTGTGAAAGAAAGAAATCACGAGCAGGATAATGATCTGGCATAAACTAGTGAAGTATTAGATCAATAAACATGAAGCAAGCCATAATACAACACTAATCAAGACATACACAGCCCACATACGGCTCAATTTGACCGCAAACCCAATACTGTTGTGCAAGACTTCAGAAAGTACCGCCATTCCGGCTTATTTAAAGGGAGCAGTGTGATTGGAAACAGGTGAGTTGCATTAGTAATCACTGGGCACAGGCGCTTGAATGGAGGTCATGTAATGAGGTTATGGGCTGAGGATTATGGGAAATGTAGCCTGAAACTTATATTTCTATTTATACTAACTTTCAAGATGAGATATAAAAGCATAACTGTGAAAAATATTATACAACTGCATTATCAGTACATTATATAAAGTTTTTAAATTGGTAATATTTTCTTACAGACACCTGTGTAAACCATATTATGAGTTTGAATTTGTCAATGTAGTGTGTCTCTGTGTCTCTCAGGATGGCAGGGGTCCTTCTGGTGTTCTGGTCTGTGCCATGTTCTGCTTCTGCCACCTTTTCACTAATCCGGTACCTGCCATGCAACTGCTCAGCGCCAAGAAACCCGGATCAGGCCTGTGGCCCTCACACAGGAGGTAGAAATAGTTCAAAACTAGGAAGCAGCAGTCAGAATACTTTTTAACCCAAAACATAATTACAATTAAAATACAAAAAAATGGCCAATAAACTATATAAATACCCTAAGAAATGAACTTTATTATAACCTGCTTAAAAAGTTATATACATTGACCCCCCCCCCCCCCCCCCCCTTTGCTGTTTTACTCATGTGGCATTAAATAAGTTTAGACATAAAATTACTTTTTTTTGCTAATGCCTAATAATTAGTGCTAGCTTGCAAAATAAAAAGCTATTATGTTAATAAGCTATAGGATTGTATTAAATCTTTTCTAATTACAGAGACAATCGGTGATCAGCTCATGGCTAGGGTTTTTCTAGTTGAAAGCTAGCTTGCATAGGTCATAGTTTTGTTTTTTTTACAGAAAAATCAGTTTTTTTGGATTTTTAAATGGAGTAACATATTCTTAGCATTTTTAAAGGTTTTTGTGACTAAAAAGTGTTTGAGAAGCATAGCTAATAATTGCTGAATCGGATTATGATAAGTTTATATCTAACACTTTAGATTTTTTATTTATTTTTAACAAAAGTACTGAGACAGTCTTTTTTTTTTTTTTTTTTTTTTTTTTTTAAGAAATGTTACAACCCCAATTCCAACAAACCTTATAACCCCATATGTTATTCACAATAGAACACAGATATCATATAAAATGTTTAAACTGAGTAAATGTACCATTTTAAGAAAATAAAAAGGTGATTTTGCTGATGTTTATGGCCGTAATACGTCTCAAAAAAGTTGGGACTTAGGCAATAAAAATGCTGGAAAAGTAAGTGTTACTAAAAAGAAACAGCTGGAGGAGAATTTTGCAACTAATTAGGTTAATTGGCAACAGGTCAGTACCATGATTGGTATAAAAAGAGTATCTTAGAACAACAGACTCTTTTAGAAGTAAATATGGAAGGGAATCTGGATGGAAGCATATGTTGACAGGTATACTTTTGTGTGTGTTTGATCAGGTATGTAGGCTATGTGTGTAGCATGGTTTCAGAGAAGCCCACATTGCCCCACTCCAAGCCGCTGGTAATTAAAGCGGTCACAATGAATCCCATACCTTGCTTCAACAAACAGCGCAGTGGCTGTCGACCTTTTTGCGATGTCCTGCTTGGTGAGACAAAGATCTTCTCCACAGCACAGGAGTATGAGCGGATGAGGTACGCCAGACAACACACTAGTTCCATGTGAAACCAGAAAATCAGGTTTTACGAACATACTAACTGTTCTGTGAACATAGCAGTTAAAATCTGAGGAAGAACAGCTTGTTTCAAGGAAATGGAGAAATGAAAATGTATGACTTCGAGGAATTGTATATTTTTGGGAGAAAGTACAATGTGTTCAGAAGGTTACTTCCATGTTTGGATTCAGCCCAGACAGGCAAGGGCAAGAGGATGCAAGAAGCATCTTTAGTCTTGTACATGCTATTAGAAATGTATTGATTCTGTGATTATGGGCATTAAGTATAATGATCATAATTACACCTGGACTATCCCATGTAGACATATGCTACTGACAAATTAGGTCTTCTGATTGCCTTTCAAAATAAGTGTGTCCCTAGGACATTGCATTTATTTTGCTTAATTTTTTTGGTTAAACATTCTAATCATTTAAAAAATGTGATGTTCTGTTCATAACATATTCCTATTTTGTGACTCACAACGGTGGTTTAAATAACGGGTGCACAGGGGCTTAGTGGTTGGTGCATTCGCCTTGCACCTCCAGATTTGGGGGTTTGATTCCTGCTGCTGCCCTCTCCTCTCCTTGTCCAAAGACATACATGGTAGGATGATTGGCATGTCCAAAGTCTGTAGTGTATGAATGGGTGTGTTAATATGTATGTGAACGTGACCTACGATGGACTGGCACCCTGTCCCGGGTGTACCCCGCTTTGTGCCCCATGCTCCCTGGGATAGACTCCAGGTTCCCCATGACCCTACAGGATAAGCGTTATAGAAAATGGATGGCTAGATAATATACTATTAAAAGTATGGTGAGACTGATGATGCCTTTAGAGCTTTGCCTAAAAATAAAAACAAATACCACTTTTCACCTCGCCTCTGTGCTAAACATGGTCCCCGCTAGTGATAAATGTAACCTGTCCACCCACACCAGTGGAAATGGGTTTATTTATGGTCACTGAAAGAGAAACTGATCTAAAACAGGAACCGTTTATTTTACACCCAAACAAATTAACAATGTTCTGGCGTAAACCACCAAATTAGGTCTGTGGCGGCATGAACATGGAGCCTGTAATATTTCGCGTAGTAGTATTACATGAATATTTTGAGTACTCCATATTACATTTATGATCCTGATGTTCTCTTCCATCCAGGGAGTACAGGGTGCACGAGGGAAAGGTAGTCTTCAACCTGGGAGTGAGTGTCCAAGGTGATGTCGTGATCTCAGCCTACCACATGCGCTCCCATGCCCTACAAGCCAAGGTGAGGACAGGACATCAAAGAAGAATTGCGTTTTCTCCTGTCTTTTCAGATGGAAATAAAGTACAACAGAGACATTGTCAAGTTCGATTTTCAAGGATAGTTGCTCTGCATTAATCATCACCTTCTGACCAATCCGAATCAAGATTTCAACATTGCTGTGGTATAACGTGGATTAATAACATTTGTAACATCAGTAACACTAATGCTCTGGTCATTACAGTATGTTTGATTTAAATGCTTGTTTTGTTGCAGGTGACCAACACGCAGATATTCCAGATTCAGTTCCAAACAGGCTTCATTGCCCCTGGCACAACAGTCTTAAAGTTTATGAAGTAAGCTTTAACAGTTCTCTATTTGATTTTTAATCGAAGATACACTAATGAAGCCAAAATGTTTCTCAATCAATGCTTGTGCTTTAGTTGGGCACCATGTAACCTTCTCCATTTACATGTATTCATTTTGCTGAGACTTTTATGTCAAATGACTTGCATTTAATAAAAGACACAATATGCTGTGCCAATCATATGCTGAGAACCTGAAACCCTGAGCCACCACTCTTGAATAATTCACTGTGGCTTTATCTAAAACGTACTTCATACTTTCTATGCTTTAGCTAATAAATACTCCCACGTGTGTTCAGGTCTGAGCTGGATGCGTGCGATTCTCCAGACAAGTATCCTCAGCTTTTCCAAGTGCTGCTGGAGATTGAGGTGGAGAATACTGACAAGCAGAAGGATCTCACGCCACCCTGGGAACAGTTCCCCACCAAAGACCTGAGCCCAAATGTGCTGTTCACCTGCCACCAGGAACACAAGGATGCTCTCGCACTTGCAGGTGACGTACAGTAATAAAATTTGAACGCCATAGATATAACATACTGTACAGTCATTAAATATGCTTACTCTCTCAAACACAAGTCCGTCTCTAGCGCAGTATTGAGTCTGTTAAACAATCCAAAGGCTTTAAAATCTCTGGAGATATACCCCTGATTTTAGAGCCTTCTAGATATTTCTGACTCATTCTGACTCCTAATTAAGTCTGAAATTTATTGGCTTATTGTATGTGTTTAGATCCAGCACAGGCTCAAGGGGCCCAGGGGGGCCGTGTGGGCCCGAATGAGGAGAGCGAGCCCTCAGATGATGACATGCTCTCACTCTCCAGCCAGCAGAGCGGCGGCAGTGGCGAGAAAGCCAAAGGGGCCAGTAAAGCCGAGGCTCGGCCTGCTGTTCCCCCTCCGCCTGCTGAGGATGTTGACCTCCTGGGCTTGGACGGAGGTGTCATTCAGCCTCCTCCAACTTCCCCACAGCCTCATACCACTACTAACACCACCACTGACCTGCTTGGAGATCTGTTTGGAGCTCCAGCATCTCAGTTATCCAGTGGACCCACCTCTGCCCAGTCTACTCCTAAAAGGACCACCTCCTCAAGTTCACCTTGCTCCTCACCTAGACCTACAAACAGTGAGAATTCTTTCTTTTTCAATCCTTTTTAAACTTTGTGTAGCCTTTTACTGGAGTTTGATCATTATAGTAAGTAAAAGGAAACAGGAAAATGGATCTGTTTTAGGGAATACTTTGGTCAGTTGAAATAATTTGGAAATAATTTGTACCAACATGTAATGTTTGCTGCTTTAATTTTACTGTAATGTAACAAAGTTAATGTAGCTACTTTAGTAAATAATGCTTCTCATTTCAACACTGGACCTCATTTAGCAACCATGTAGTAAATTGCCTGTACATTTATTTATTTATTTAGAGAAAACCATAATAACAATTCCCAGCACTTTGTGTAATCGTGATTTTCTTTGTAGTCATGTGAGTATGTTTATAAATGTCAACCACTCGTAAATTACCAACTGTGTTCACAGCACATCTGATCTATTTGCCCACAAAATGCCATAAAAGGCAAAGTTCAGACAGAGCTGGAAACAACAAAATCATGATAACGTTGTAGATGTAGCTAATTTGGACACTCGGGATTTGGTGATTGATGTAGCTTTATGGTGCGCTTGAGAAGCAAACACTGGCCTCAATGTTTTGGCTGGGTGACGACTTTTGGAAAACCGTGCCATTTTGATTCATCAAAAAATCTTTGGCATCAACCAGAATTGGATATGGTTTCTGTTGAGCTGCCTTATTGCCTATTGTTAAAATAAACTAAACGTACCCCAGCAGTTTGTCCAGAACACCAACATCCTGCTAAAAACTGAGTCTGAGGTTGATATGACAGTTTGTTACTTTTGCAGGTTTTGACCCATTCGGGTCTGCTCCATCTGCCGCAAAGCCTCAAGACTTTATAGGGGCCTTCCTGGGACCAGGTAATGTGGGGCAGCTAGAGCCCTTCCTGCATGCTGCACGCTCTCCATCTCCTACTATGCAGAACATGGGCTTGGGTAAGGCATGCACCTATGCCAATGTTTATCAGCAGTGTGTTTGTCACGTAGCTTGTTTCCACCATATGCACACTGATTGTAGTTCAGTCTTGTGGCTGCATTGTGCTGGATTGGTGAACAGTATTGGATGTGTTACTAGTCCTTGTGGCTGTTTTTTGGCTTGTCCTGGATGAGATGTTCATGTTGTAGGCAGTATGTGATTTCTTGAAGGTTACTATATGCTTTTGTCTCTTACCATTATTTTGACATGATATAATCACTCACATATTTATTTCTATAGCACATTTAAAAACAAAAGTTGCCCAAAGTGCTTTACATACCAAAACCTAACAAATTCATGCAACCTAAATGCATGAGACCAAATCCAGAACTAAATTAAATAGTCAAGTGCAAGTGAGAATAAATGAGTCTAAGTGAGATTTAAAAACATTGAGAGGTACAAGATCTAATATGGAGAAGTAGGCTCTTAGTCGAGGAGCTGCAACTGAGAGCCCCATCTCCTTTTGATTTTAGACAAGACTTGGGAGTAGTTAACTGAAATGCAGGTGAAGATCTTAATGGTCTAGAGGACATATGTTGCTGAACTTCTTCTAATAGCCATTTATACCCTTAAAAACAAATGGTAAAATCTTGTACTGAACTCTAAACTTCACTGGAAGCCAATAGAGGGATGTTAATACAGGTGAAATACTTGCATATTCCCTAGTCCCAGTCAAAAACCTAGCAGCACAATTCTGATTGAATACAGTGAATTACAGTAGTCTAGTCTGGATGTAATAAAAGCATGCATAATAATTTCCAAATCATTAAAAGACAAAGGTTTTTAATTTCAGTCGTCCTTAATCGGAAGAATCCACCTCGAACCAGAGTTTATATGCTTATCAAACTTTAATTCGGCAACCAAAAACACCAAGACTCCTTTCCTGAGTGTGTACCTTGGATATAATAAGGCCTAAATTAATGTTTAGATGAACCTGCGGGCCAAATACTACCACTTCAGTGTTTGCTTCATTCAGGTGGAGAAAATTGTCTGCCATCATTTCCGTAACATTATTAAAGCAATCAAAATGTGAGTTCAAGGCCAAATTATGCCCCACCTTTAGAGGGAGAAAAAGCTGAGTGTTAGCATAAAGGTGATTTATGGTTCTGGCAGATATTGGCCAGAAGAAGCATTTGAAATGGAAAATAAAACTGGACCAGATATAGATCCTTGTGGAACCCCGCATTTCATTAAAGCGGAAGAAGGAAAAAATCAACAATTTATCCCTTAAAGACTTTAATATTTAATCTTTCAAAATATCATAAGACACCTGGAATTTGTCTTCCTTCCACTGCCTCTCTGCTTTTCTCCACACTTGGCAGACTTCGAGTATCATTATTAAGAAACTGTATTGCCTAATTTTCCAGGGTTTACATTACACTTCATCAATAAATCAAGCTTGTATATTAAGTTATATAATTAATGTAATTGTAGTTTATTAACAGTGGTATCTAATGTGTATTTTGATACTTATAATGGCTATAAGTTTAAAATTCTTTTGATCAGCATGTTGGTATATTTTCACTTCATATACTGGTTACCAGTATCCTGCATTACCCACAATGCTGTTTGGCTAACTGATGATAGTGGTGCCAGAACCCTGGTTTAATCTCTACCCAAACTGATGGACAAGATGCAGCAGCACTTTAGACCTTTAGTCTGTCCTGATTTATGTACAAACTTTCTGTCCAGTCTTCACTGGTGAAAGTTTGCTGATGAAGTTTTCCTTTAATCGAGTTGTCATTTTTAAAATATCAGCACATTTACTTAACAGCAATCATGTTAAATGCAAACCTAACTCAAAGCAAACTGCCAGAGACCATTTTGTTAGACAAGTATAAAAAGGCTGGAGCTGAATGAGGTCTAACTTGTGCCAATCCCTGCCAGGCCGCAGCTCGCCCGTGCCCCCTACTACACCCACTGTAAACATCCAGCAGCAGAGCACTGTGGGAGGAGGATGGGACTGGAACAGAGCAGCTGCCCCTGGCAAGTGAAATTCAACACCAAAGACCAGAGCAGGACATCTGCTGGAGAATTTAGGAATTACACCTAGATTTAAGATTTTATAGATCGCCTGGTTCATCATTTTGAGTTCCTTCAAAGTCTATGCTGGTAGATGAGATGCAATCAACTAACTAATGATGGTTCTCCTAACATGCAGTAAGGTTTAGGCACATGCAAAGAAATGCTGTAGAGCAAAGATGCCCTCAAAAATAATTAAATTGAAATGTTTCTACATTAAAAGAAATACTATAAAGAGCAGTAAACAGTAGGCAATGAAACAAAGGCAATATTTGGTGTGATGACTTTTCTTTAAAAAATAGTAGTCTCGGGTAAAATTAGTGTGGCTTTATAAGGAAATGAGCGGTACGTTTTATTGAGCATCTTGCAGAACCAGCCACAGTCCTTATGGAGATGTTGACTGTCGTGCTTCATTGGGTTTTTTGTCTGAAATATGTCTTGCCACTTAATATCCTGCTTTCTTTACTGACTAACATTTAATTTTGTGCTGGAAAACTAATGAATGTTCAGGAATCTAAAATGGTTTTTTTTGTACTTCATGTACAAGTTATAAAATAAAAATCTGTAACAAAGTTTGTAGTAAAAAAATAAGGTGCCGAAGACTTTTGCACAATACTGTATGATCGTGGAATTAGTGTTCGCTAGCTTGCAAGCCCTGTTTTCTATTAGATACATTCTTAGCCTAACATTAGCTAGCTGTGTTGGCAAATCTGGCCAGATATCTACAGTACTACTGGAGGGCTAGCATTAGCGAGACTACTTATCTGATTAATTTTAGGTGTCTCGGCTAATGTTGCTAAATCATGGCTAGACAATGGCTTTCAATTGGACGCTGATGTATTTTCAGACAATAGATTAGACCATTTATTCACTCACAGGATGACCTAACATTCCACACACAATATTGCTATAAATATGGTAGTTTATTAAGTGTTTTCTCTTTAACTTTGTGCATTATGCTACATTTGAGAGCTACAAATTTGTCTGGATTTCACAAGAACTTGGACAGTTTTTGACTCTAAAACTCACAGAAAGCAAAGATCCACTAAAATGAACATTCCTTGTTTGTATTGTGCATTTATGCACACTGAATGTGCAGATGTTTTATTAAAATGATACTTGGTATTATTTGCTGCGTGTGTGAAGGCAAGACGATATAAACAAAATTGCGGTTATAACACGTGTATCTGATGACTGTGTTCGCAGGTGGTGGTTTCAGTGTAGGCAGTAAATCAGCTGGTACGAGTCCTACTGGCTCTGTACACAACACCCCTACTCACCAGGCCAAACCGAACACCCTGGACCCTTTTGCTGACCTGGGCAACCTGGGATCCAGTCTGGGAGGTAACGTGGAATAATGTCATTATTGAACTTGTGTGACAACCGGTATGGAATGATAATTTATACTAATAGAGATTAATCCTCACTTTTTTTTAATCAATTGTAGTTCAGAGACAACATTTTTAAAAATGTATTTATTTATTATTTTATACATTGTTTTCTTAAACTATTGAACTTCTTTCACTACTGCTAACATGATGGTTGTGCTGATAAATTTACACACCCCTTGCAGAATCTTCAGAATGCTAAAAATTAAAAATGGAGTCTTAAACACTTTTATTTATTTGTTTGTTTGTTTATTTACGTACTGTCCTGAAGAAAATATTTCACACAACAGATGTTGTCACATAGTCCACAAGACACAACAATAACTGAATTTACACAAATGAACCAGTTCAAAAGTTTACATACACTTGTTCATGAGTGTCTTGTTTGTCCTGAGCAGTTAAATCCTCCAAGTCCTGCACATGATTTGGTTTTCCGAATCTTCTGCATATTTGACCCATCTTTTTGAGCAGTCTTTGCACACTTGGGACAGCTGAGCAGTTGACTTAAATTCAGCTATTGTATTTCAGAAGGTTCAAACCTTCACTGATGCTCAAGAAGGCAACATGATTATTATAATGAGTCTTTATTGGTCACATGTACAGTAGAGCACAGTGAAATTGTTTTCTTTGCATACCCCAGCCTGTCAGGCAGGAAGCTGGGTCAGCCATGATACAGCTGGGTTAAGAGCCCAACAGTGGCTTATTTATTTATTATTTAAAAAAAAATTTAGCATATTCTGCAAGGGTATGTAAATTTATGAGCACAACTGTAACATAATGTAGCAGTTGTATTACCATTAACATTTTGACATTGTTTTGTTCTGAATCGCTTCCTGTTCCACTTTCCCTACAGGTGGATCGGGATTCTCCAGTAAACCCACCACTCCAACTGGAACAGGAGGAGGACTTCCTCCAATGAGTTCCCCCCAAAGACCCACTGCCTCTCCCCAACACACTACAGCAGGCTGGCAGTCCAGCGCGGCTTTCCCCTCATGGCCACATGGAGGTGCGGGTCAGTGGCAGCCACCGACACAGGCCAAAGTCCCAGGACCATCCATGACACACGGCTCTCCTCAGAACAGGCCCAACTACAACGTCAGCTTCTCTGCAGTGGGTGGAGCTGCGCCAGGGGGAAAAGCACAACCCAATATGGGTCAGTGACGCAAACTGATGTGCTTAAATTCCATGTGCCGTTCACCTTTTTTGAATAGTAATGCACTTGTAGTATGTTATTGTTTCTATAGTATAGCTAACTCACTAGGACTTGTATGGCAAACAATCAATAATAATAATAATAATAATAGGATAGAAAAATATAGAAGCTTTCTCTAAGGAGACTTATTTAACATTTTAAGGAAGGAATCTTGAGTGTTGGTGCTTTATAACGGTCAGTAAAGAGACCTTTCAGGAAATTGTGCCTTCTGTCTTTTTCTATAAGATGAAAAGCTGCTTTTTATGGCTTATTACCTTTAAGACAGGGAGCACAAGAGAGGCTGGTCAGGGAATAACTTGATAGCTATGATAATGTAAGTGATAACGGGAACTAACTTTTCTCGTGCACATTCCACAACATTACATGTAACTGTAAACCTAATAAACAGTGTGACGTCGTTCTTTAATAAATAAAACTATCATAATTGTTGCTGTGGTATAAGAGGGATAAAACACTTCAGAACATGCTGTAATAGGAAAATAGCAATACCCTGTTTTATTGCTTCTATATCCTATATGATGCGTCTTTATCTCGATTATTAGAATTGCAGACAAAAATGAGAACTAGACACACAGTGCCTTTACATGCCTGAAATACTCCTGTTCCTCTTGTGTGTGGAAGTGTATCATTTTAGCTTTATATTTGCCAATACTAGACCATTGTATGGACATATAGTAAAAATGTTTACGTGGATAAAATTAAGGATTAAGGGTTCTCTATCATAACTGTAAAGCATGTGCAACACAACTGTACATTCGCCATGTATTTTATTGACCATATTAACTTCTGTAGCACATGAATATATTTTTCATGATTAGGGAAAATACAATATAGGCTTCTTCTGTGTAGAGATTCTCTTTGAACCCCTTGAGTTCTTTCAGCATTTTGTTCAGTCATTCTTCTGTGACAATAAAACTCCTGACACTTATGAAAGTGAGAAAGGTAAGCCGGGGCCCATTGATGGTGCCTGGGTGAGTTATTGTATATGGTATAACACAGTATTTCTACCGGTTTCCACAGGTACTAAACCGAAGGCCACTACTATTAATTTTGATGACCTGCTGTCTGGCCAAGGCTTTGCGGGTAATAAGGAAAAGAGAGGCCCAAAGACTATAGCAGAGATGAGAAAAGAAGAGATGGCAAAAGAAATGGACCCAGAAAAAATCAAGGTGAGAAACCATGATTGCATGACATCAGGGAATAATTGGCTTACATACAGGCTCATTATCAATAGTGCTTGGCATTATACCATTACACATCACAAAGCCCTGTAATCCTCAAACAAATGTTATGCATACAAGTCTGTTTGCATCAGTATTTCTTGTTAATGATTTTATTTTAACTCTAGGATTAGTCATAATTACTAACCAGACTGTAACTGCAGCCTTTAACATTTAAGCGCAGGAATTTCATCAAAGTAGAGTTTGCCCACCCAGTAGCTCTTGTGGTGTGTTTGCTGCAGATCTTGGACTGGATCGAGGGGAAGGAGCGTAACATCCGTGCTCTGCTCTCCACAATGCACACAGTGCTGTGGGAGGGAGAGAGCCGGTGGAAACCTGTAGGCATGGCTGACCTTGTCACACCTGAACAGGTTAAGAAGGTCTACCGCAAAGCCGTGCTGGTCGTCCACCCTGACAAGGTGAGAGGGTCTTTATTTGTACTTGAAGAGCAATTTGTATAAGTCAATATATAAAATACACTATGGCAAAAGTATGTGTACACCGGACCATTACACCCATACTGTATGTGCTTGTTGAGGGATCTCATTCAGTCCCTCTTCTGTTATAATAACCTCCACTATTCTGTGAAGGCATTCCACTAGATTTTTGACTGTGACTATGGGATCATTTTTTTCCCCCTATTCTTTTGAAAAGTTCCAATAATGTGTATATATAATTTGTTCTCTCTCCAGGCAACTGGACAGCCCTATGAACAATACGCCAAGATGATTTTTATGGAATTAAACGATGCATGGTCAGAGTTTGATAGCCAAGGACAGAAAGCTCTTTACTGAGACTTTCTGCACCAAGTGACCAGGAAAACCCCACCCTGCTGCTGTTTACAACATAATTGGTCATCCACTCCTCTTCAGAACAGCATGAGATGACCATGTTCGTCAGAACCACCTTCGCTGTTCTCCTCCCTCTCCTACATCCTGTTCTGTACACTGCACACACTAGAGCATTCGTCTGCATAGTGTGACTGTGAGTTTCAGTCTGTAATGACTTGCGTAACCGGTGCCTGATAAATCAGCTGATGAGCGAGCTACTATGTGAGCTTAGACATAGTGATGTGTTCTCCACAGTGCTAGAACTTGCATATCTTTCTATCAAACACAGTATTTCTTCCCCTTTTTTTTTTTTTTTTTGATGTAGTTGGGTAGTTCAGTATGTAAACATCTAGCCACACATTAAACTGGTCTAAGTTGCATATAATGGTGTCAGTGGTGTAGGCCACATGCAGGTCTGAGATGACACTGGAGCATGTCCTTATTGATACTTTGCACTAGTGGTTGACCGATAGTCAACAGTACCTGCTGATAAGGTGGTACCTGCTAATAACTGTCTAATCAACTACTAGTCTAAAATATACTTTATTACTAAAATACAGTACTGACTACACAATGAAAATATACTCTACTTTTTGTAAATGAAATAAATGAATATATTAACTATTACAAATAACTATAAATAAATAGACATCCAAAATAAAACAAAAAACACTTCAAATAACACAATTTATCAGTGATAGTTTTTGTTTTGCAGCTAGGTGGTGCTCTCGTACTCTATGATGACAGCGGTCACTTCTCATCAAACGAAGCCGGGGTAAATTGTCAGTGTATGATTTTCTGATTAATCAGCAAAACTGATCAATCTGTTTTAGCACCAAGAGTTAAGGTCAAAGGTTAGCATGCGGAAACTGACAGCATACAGTAAAAATGAAATAAAATTTCCTTCCGCTCCAGCCATCTACACTGTGTGGAGTGATGTTGAAATCCAAGTGCAGGAATGAAAAGCACAGAAATAATGAAAGACTAGACCAGTCTTGTATATGCAGCTAGATATATTTATCAAATGACTAGGGGTTGAATTATTCCACTGACTACTGGTATATCTGTGTGTATGAAATGTGCTGCACTCTATTTTACATTGTTTTGTTTACAAAAGTAGTCTTAAGGCAGATGGTTTGTTCACAGCAGAGTCTACAACAAAAACAAGCAACTACTAATATTCTTGCTGACATAATGTATCGTGACGTGCACTTAATTCATTGTGGCAGGTGACTGCTACAATCTTAACACTGGAAAAATAAGTGATCATGAGTAATGGGATAATAGTTAGCGCGCTTGAAGGAAAATCATTTTGACATTACAAAACTACTCTTGAAAATGTAATGGAATTCTTTTTGGAATGAGAATGAATTGTAATCAAAGGACGTTTTGACTTTTGGTGCCTTTCACTATTCACTGACCCATTTTGACTCGTTCTAATTGGCCTTATTACTGAATAAAAAATAATGTTTCAAATAGGCATGAAAGTATATACACTCCTATGGTTCAATAAAAAAAACAAAACAAGGGTTTTAATATTAGTCAACACCCATTTGATGTGTTGGCTTTATTCAAGTCTGCACTTCTTATGCAAATGTTTCTCTGTCCTATGGAATAATATCGAATATCTAATTATGCCCTATTGTGATAATCATGAAACAGGATGATGTCACCTCTGTCAAGATACACTGGCTTGAAACAATTTTCTGACTGAATTAAGATGTATATTTTGCCTGAATATGTACGAGTGTGTATGTGTGTTTATATAAGTGTGTATTGATGTATATAATTCTCCCAGTTTATTGACAGGGCTGACTTACTAACTCTCTTGTGATGGGGAATGTGAATGACAGAATCTGCATTGCTTCTTTTGCCGTAGAGATCTTTCAGTTTTATTTCACATACCATGAAAAGAAGACCTCGGTATCGCCATCTTCACTGAACATCCTCAAGTCAACTTCTGCAATATTTGGATAAAGTGATATACAGACCAGGTGTAATGGATCGTAGTGTTGGGCAGCCACAAGACTCATCTGCCCTTTCTCGATTGGTATATTTGCACTGGAATGGCACTCTAACTATGATATACAATAGAAATGTGCATTAACATGCAGTAACTACGGACCCATTGCTCATCATTTCTATGCCTGTGTGGAAAAACTGGAACATTTAGGGTTCTTCTGGATCTTTCCGTTCACTGCCTCTCCCTCTCTGCAAAAGACTTACCTGAATGTCTTCTTAAAATATCAAGCAGTGATTATTGGATGGATTCCTGCATATGGAATCATACATTCCTCTCCTCTCACCTGTTATGAACTGAATTATCGTCCACCTTGAGGCTGTCCTGTTGTTCTGAAGCAAATCTCCGTATACAGTAGTGAATGTGTGGTGTTACCAATAGTACTGTACTATGTAAGAAGGTGGTTTGGATACAGTTCTGTGTTTGCCTGTCTGCTGTATCACCATTACTGAAATGTGAACTTTCTTTTACGTGTTCCCTCTCTCAGTTTCACCCGTAAAATAAACACGAGCTGCACAAATAAATGGGCAAGAGAGTACACAATCTGTAAAATCGTGTCTAGTTTTTTTTTTTGTGTGTTTGTTTTTTTAAATGTTGAATCAACAATTAAGACACTTTTGTTAAGGCTGGGTTCAAAAAGATGAAAACAAGATGATTCTAGAAAGAAAGATTAGCAGTCAGAATAACACCAGACTAATGACCCACAACTTCTGCCTTGTCCATACAACTGCCCAAAGAAACACAGGTGCTGCATCCCAATTTGCCTACTTATACTATGCACTAAAAGTATGCGCGCTCTTCGTGAAGAAAACGTGCATACTTTTGAGTGCGTAGTGCCCCTCCCCCCAATGTTGAGGAAATATCGATCTGCCCCCCCCCCCAATATACAGTACAAAATATTTTCTATATGTCCCCATTTAATGAACCCTGCCAACGGATCTGTCTTTACTTCATATATTCTATTTATTTATGTCTACTCCTTTTTAATATATTTCCATATGTTAAGGAAAATAGGTGTGGCCCCCCTCCAGTTGTACACTTGGTTGCGCCCATACTCAACACAAGTTTGTTGATATATTTTAGCAGCTCAGTCTGTAAGAAATGGAGACAGCAGACAAGTGTAGAAAAGTGCGGCAGAACATACAAGCTTTTATTCAGACAGTAAGGAACTAGATACCTAAATAGTAGGTAATTTTAGCTTAGCATAAAAGGCATCATACCACGGCTTGGTTTCTTCTTAAGAACGTCAATTAACAGTTGATATTTGCATACCAATGAAGTAGGCTAGGCTAACGTCAGTTCCGGTTTTTGACCATTAACGTTACATTAACTTGTATATCCTCCCTCCGAGTTCGTTGGACCCCACCAATGTCCATACCATGGTTACGCCCTTGGACGTTACACTCATCTACGTCACATCACGCACTCAACATGTTTCTAGGTTGATTTCGGCAAAGCAAACTTGTCCACGCAACCACTCTTCGAAAAGTTATAGACCATCAATAGACCATCCGTGTACATTTGGGATACTCGTTCCAACATATTACAACTTGGGACACACTAATTCGAATTGGGAATTGCAAAATGGGATACAGCAAGGGTTTGAAATTAGAGAGGAGTAAAATGCAACAGGTTAGGCCACTTACTACGGGAACAGGAAACACCATATAAGTGCAGGGCTCTACAGTAACAATTTATATTAGAAGCACTTGTGCTACTAATTACAAAAATTTATGAGTTTAGTGGTTCCAGGTTTTAAATTCACAACCTTCCATTCAGTATCCCTATGCCTTAAACACTGATCTACCAATGCTTGGAACCATGGCACTAACTGGTTGTGTTTTGGAACAATAAATGACCAGGAAAATGTGGCCTACTGGAAAGGTGTATGAAATACCACAGACACCAGTCACCTGAGTGAAGAAGTCTCTCTGAGGAAGTCCCACAAGTGTTCAGGTACCATTTAGGAGATGGCCTTCTGAAAATGATAACAGTTTATTAGTGTTCTTTGGTAACCATATTAAACAGAGAAAAATTCTTGTCTGTGCACGGAGTTTGTATGTTCTCCCTGTGCTTTCCTCTGATACAACGATGTGTGATTGTGCCCTGCAAAGTGTTGGGTATATACATGGTTCCCTGCAATACATGGTTCCCTGGGATAGCTCCCTGCGACCCTGTGTAGGATACGTGGCATGGAAAGATGGATGGATTGTTTGTGTATCTTTCATGTGTGTAGTGTTGTAAACAACGGACATTCTCACTAAGCAGTTGTTCAGAAATGTAAGAAAGGCAACAGTAGCAAGGAAATGACGAAGAACCTTCAGTGAAACCCTTAACTAGTGGGTCTGTATTAATTGCACAGTAAATCATTTAAGGGTGTTGGTGTTAAGGGAGTGCTTGAGGAAATCTTATTGTGTGGTACAGCTAGAAAATGTGATTTAAGTTATTTCACACAAGATGGCAGCAACAAGTGATATTGTGAGTGTAGGTATGGGAACCAAATCACAGAAACTCATATAAAAGTATAGTAGAAGATATTTTCTCTAAAACTATCATTTTTAGCACTTCTATAATAATTGTAAATGGTGCACTTATATAGCACTTTTATCCAAAGCGCTTTACACTGTGTCTCATTCATCCGTTCATGGTAGCAGAGCTGCCATGCAAGGCGCTAACTTGCCATCGGGGGGAACTTCAGTGTCTTGCCCAAATACTCTTCGGCATGTGAAGTCATCCGGGCCAGGAATCGAACCGCCAACCCTACGATTAATGGACAACCCACTCTACCAACTGCGCCACAGCTGCCCTTGTAGTTGTAATTGTAGTCTAATTGTAGTCATTATGCTTCTTCAGAAAGCTGGGAAGAGAAAAGCTTAGTCTAATTTCACACACCCATGTACCAGAACATGGAGGATACCATTTTTATGTATTATTAAATTGTTTCTTCTTCTTTGTTTTCGGAAATGATGTGAAAATAGCTGTAATAATTTCAAAAGAACTTTGCTTGCAGGTTTAACATCTGTGTGTATGTTTGTGTGTGTGTGTGGTTAGAGGGATGGATGTGCTGTGCTAAATGTGCAAAATCCACCAAAATAGACACGAACAGGTCTAAATTATCTGTACACTTCCAAGTACTTTTTGTAGACACATGAGATGTTAATATTTATGCATGCATATATAATTGTGTTATTTTCAAATTATCTCAAGCCAACCAGGACGGCCAGGAACCTTGCGGTGATTCTCGATGACAGCTTGACCTTTACAGACCACATCTCAACAACTGCACGGTCCTGTAGGTTCATCCTGTACAACATCAAGAAAATCAGACCCTACCTCACCGAACAGGCTACACAGATACAAGTTCAGGCTCTTGTTATTTCAAATTTGGACTACTGCAACTCACTACTCTCGGGCCTCCCAGCCAGCTCCATCAGACCCCTTCAAATGATTCAGAATACAGAAGCACGTCTCATCTTCAACCAGCCCAAGAGAACCCAGGTCACACCCCTCTTCATCTCCCTAAACTTGCTTCCTGTAGCCGCCCATATCAAATTCAAGGCCTTGATGCTCACCTTCAAGACCTTGTTTGGAACAGCACCCTCCTACCTCAACTCTCTCCTGAACGCTCACATTACCTCACACAATCTGCGATCGATCAACAACCGACGATTAGTAGTTCCTACTCAGCGTGGCTCACGGTCCCTTTCAAGAACATTCAAACTAACTGTTCCTCAGTGATGGAATGAAGTTCAAACTTTAATCCGGACTGCAGAATCTCTCACCATCTTCAAAAAACAGCTAAAGACCACCTCTTCCGTGGACACCTAACCAACCCATTAAAAAAAAATAAAAAATTCCTCTGGCACTTACACCTCTACTCTGCACACATTGCTTCTTCTGGAACTCAATTAATGGATCTTGTATAGTAACACTACGTGTATTGTTCTCTGCTTGATATATTCCTTTGCTTGTATTTTCTCATTTGTATGCTATACTGTATGAATAAATGTAAATGTACATTATGAATGCTATCATATTAATGAGCAAATCCTCCCTCTAGTGCCCTACAAGGATTTCCCACACACACTAGTAGAGCTAAGTCTTCTCATACTGACATCTTGTTATCCACATGTGCAGTTCTCATTATCTTCCTCTCAGACACTGCTGAGGCACGGTCCCTAAAGGCTCTCTATCTCCATAAGAGCATCTATAATATGTGTGGTGTGTGCGTATGTGTGCTGTGTGACTCATCCTGTGGTCAGGCATCACGTAAGTAACCTAAGTGAGGCCTGCTGCTATGTATAATGTGATTAAACATCTTAAGGCTTGCACTCATGCTGCTGGACAACTTCTATCATGGATTTATTTGGAAAAGCTGAATTCTATCAATTTGTATTATATTCCAGGGAAAAAAATCTGAATACAGATTTTTCAACCACTAAACAGATACCGATACAGATCATGGCATCGTGTTACACCCATAAGTATGAAGACTTTTCTCTGTACTGAAATCCAAGTGGTAGAATGAATATCCTTTGGATATCTGACCAGCTGAGTCCCCTTACAGCCTTTAAGTGATGACTTTGTACTTTAGGTGCAATCAGTTTATTAACATACTTATTTTTCAGCCCTGGCTCCAGTGCTGATACACAAGCACTAGCTAAAGTTTAGTTAGGTTCGATTGTTAGTATCTTCACTATACACTGTGATAATTTTAGTTAGACAAATGAAAAGTCCCCAGAATGTTGAACTTCTTTCTGATCCTGTGATGCTGACTGAAAAGTGATGATTTAGCTGGTTCCTATCATGGTACACAAGGTGGCACATACACATTCACAAACCCATTCTTACACTATGGACATTTTGGACATGCCAACCAATCAGCTTACAATCCAGTGGTTGGACTGGGGGAGGAAACCCCCACAGCACGGGGAGAACATGCAAACTCTGCACACACAGGGCAGTAGCAGGAATTGAACCCCCAACCATATAGGTGTGAGTCAGACGTGCTAACCACAAAGCCCCCGTGCACCTGTTTCACCAAAGTATGAAGTAAAGGTCACTGATCTTATTATGTCAGCAAATTGTAGGGGGTTGAGTGGAGGAGAAGCCACAAACAGGACAGAATCAGACCTACAATGTAAGCGTTTTCATTAGGTTAGATGTGAGTAAAATGGATCTTTTGGCAGGTGAGGGAGGTCGTTTCGTCCTTTTTCAGGAGCAGGGACAGTAACAGAAGATTTGTAGCAGTCAGGGGTGGTACACAAGGTCAGGAATTGATTGGAAGTGTCTGGCTGATTAGTAGAGAATTTGGATGCTGTGATGATGGTGGGATTTCAGGAAAGTGGTAATGGGGAAATTGATGAATCCTCTGTGATGACCAGTTAAAGGGTTGTACTACACCTATACCTTTATCTAAAGTGACTTTTACATTTATACATCTGAGGGTTAAGAACCTTGAATTCATGACCTTTCTTCCTATAAGTAGTCCATCGTCTTAACCTCTGAGCTTCTTCTGCTTCCACTGGGTTGTATATACTGTAGTTGTGCCTCATGAAAACTGCATCGTCCTTGAGGTTCCTTTTTACAAGCTGAAAATAACTGGTTTTAGTTATTGTGCATCCTAGGACATTTTTATAAATGTTTATGCTCACTCCTGTTATGTTTGCTTGTTTGTGAATAGTTTTGATGAATTGTAATTAGTTTGTAAACTTTTTCGTTTTATATTATTACATATGTATTTATTTATTTATGTATTTTTACAAATATTTTGTATGCTTTTTTTTGTTTTTACTACTTTGGTGTACAATTGTGTTATGAATATTATTTCTATTCATTATTAATATTCAACTAATTTGTACTGTTTTCTACCAACATTCACGTACTTGTGTCTGCACAAGTAATAAACCCATAATATACTGTACATATTACAGATGGGGGCCAAATTAAAGAAAATGTTATGTTGTGTGGGACATTTAATTATTTTGCCAGTGTGGTTTATCTCCAATTTTCTCCTTAGACAGAAGCATCAACAGTACAAATCAGTACAAAGATCTTCTTACTGATCAACTTCATCGTATGATGAAACATTTGACCCTGCCCCCCATCTGCAGGGCACGAGGGCTCACTGTATTGTTTGACCATTTTGAAAATTATGTAAATCCTATGCAGTGGCCTTCACACTGACCAGATCTCAACCCCTTTGAACACCTTATATATGGGCGATTTTAAACTGATGTGTTAAACAGCTCTCTCCATCACCATCATCAAAACTCCAATTTCTTTTGGAAGAAAGGTATTAATTCTCACAGTACTGTAGAATCTGTACTAAGAGGCACTGAAGCTCTTCTGGTAACTCATATCGGCCCACCACCTTATAATGAACATACATTGTTTCTCCCTGAATATAAATTACATATACTTAAATATGTATACATTATTAATTACATTATATATAATGCGCATAAATTAAATGTTATTTTATATTATTCTTTTCAAGCAAAGCACTCTGAACTGTTTTAACGATACTGTAAAACATTACATAATTACAAATGATTACTATTATTATTGCTGTTTTTGCTGTATTTACATGTGCTTACATATACTTTGATTCATATAAATGCCTTTTTTTAATTTTTAGAACATTTTATCATGATATTATGGCACCATTGTAATTATAAACACATTTCATTACACATTTCATTGAACATTATCAGCATCCCTGTTAAAATCAGACAAACAGAGAAGGTATTTTATTATGTACATTGAAGTATATTAATGGTGCAAGCACTTATAAGCACTTAATATATGATATTATATATTATAAATATTGTAATATTAATGGCAAGTGTGTGTGTGTGTGTGTGTGTGTGTGTGTGTGTGTGTGTGTGTGTGTGTGTGTGTGTGTGTGTGAATAAAGGTTTTATCTGGAGGATGTCTCACATCAAGGCCGGAGATGAATCGCACTTAAAAACATCTTGCAAGACTGTGAACTGCAATATGCTTTACACAAAGAGAGTGCTGATTTCAATTTAGTGGAGCACAGCGGAGGACACATGTCCAAGTGTCTGCAGTTCAAGTACAGACAGATCAACCACAAAACAGAGCTGAAACCCAGAACACTGTGCTCTAACAGCCTACAACAGTACAATGTACTTGTGTATGTGCAGCCATACATTCGATCTATCTATCTATCTATCTATCTATCTATCTATCTATCTATCTATCTATCTATCTATCTATCTATCTATATATCTATCTATCTACACCAATCAGCCATAACATTAAAACCAGGAACAGGTGACATGAATAACATTGATTAATCTCATAACAGTGGTACCTGTCGAGGGATGGGATATATTAGGCAGCAAGTAAACAGTCAGTTTTCAACATTGATGTGTTGGAAGCAGGATGAATGGGCAAGCATAAGGATCTGAGCGACTTTGACCAGGGCTAATTTGTAAGGCTGGATGACTTGGTCAGAGCATCTCCAAAACAGCAGGTCTTGTAGGATGTTCCCAGTATGCAGTGGTTCTCTCACTCTCTATCACCAATTATTCGAGACCGACCTTCGGTCACTTTACGGGTCATCACTCTCCACGTATTTCATCGATGTGATCCACAAAACATTTCAGCAGAGTGGGGTAGTTTGCCATTGCTTTCCCCACCCCTCCCCATTTATCCGGGCTTGGGACCGGCATGTTGCTGCTGCCAGTCACACGGCTGGGTATACACACTCACACACCCATTCATACACTACGAACACTTTGGACACGCCAATCAGCCTACCATGCATGTATTTGGACTGGGGGAGGAAACCCTGCGGAGTACCCTGCGGAAACCCCCGACGCATAAGGAGAACATGCAAACTCCGCACACACTTGGCACGAACCCGAACCCCGGACCCTGGAGGTGTGAGGCGAACCATGCAGTGGTTAGTACCTACCAAAAGTGGTCCAAGGAAGGACAACAAGTAAACCAGTGAAGGGGTCATGGGCGCCTGAGTCTTATGCATGTGGAGTGCGAAGGCTAGCCTGTCTGCTCTGATCCCACAGAAGAGTTACTGTAGCACAAATATATATACATATACACATACACACTCAAACAAGGTCATATATCATATAATCTTTAGTAACTCCTTGTAAACATAGTGTCCACGACCTTGTTTGAATGTAATATAGGCTACTGCATTTTAAAACAGGTACAGCAAACATACCAGGTAAAACTGTAGTATAAATATTTTGATGAAACCTGTTAACCAATAAACATCTTAACAACAAACTTTTTAATACTTGCATTGCTGCTACCTTGTTCTACCCCATGACAATACAACGTGTAGGCACGTTGTAGGCATATATCTCTTATCATGCTATTAAATTCTTATACCAGTCCATGTCCCTATCAACTGACAGACTTTATCTTATTTGACGTTGTAATTAAAACTTCTTTGAATGGAACTGATTCAAACTATGTTTTTATAAGTACATTTACATTTATTCATTTACCAGACAGCTTTTATCCAAAGCGATTTACAAATGAGAGCACACTCACACACCAATGGTAGCAAAGCTGCCATGCAAGGTGCTAGCTTGCCATCGGGGGCAACTCAGGATTCAGTGTCTTGCCCAAGGACACTTCGATATGGGATCAACCGAGCCGGGATTCGAACCACCAACCCTACGATTAGTGGATTAGTGGACAACCCGCTCTACCGACTGAGCCACAGCCGCCCCTAAAGTAATACTTCAAGGTCCCTGGTGATCCATGTCAGAATTTCAAACATGATTTAAACATGCTTCAAGGTCTGTTGGGAAAAAAAGTAATCTATTTTACAAAAATAATAAACAAAGGCAGTTTTGTTCTTTTGTTTTTGAAAACTGTATTGAAGGTTTTTCAGAAACTTTGATGGAATATATTTCAATTTGTGGGATTGGCAGTTGGCCAAACCTGGATCCTTAAGCAAAAATCTCAATTTCTCAGCTGAATTGTTGATAGCTGCTTAAAGAAAATTACACCTGATCACCATTGCCAGATGTTCTTGTTGAACATCCCTATCCAAAACTACGAGTATCAATATGAAGCAGGACCACCTTTTACTATTATTATAACCTTTATTCTTCTAGGAGCACGTTCCTCTAGATTTTGGAGTGTGGCTGTGGAAATTTGTGTCCATTCAGCTACAGGAGCATTAGAGAGGTCAGACAATAATGTTGGCGAGTAGTCCTGGCATACAGTCTGCATTCCAGTTCATCCCGGAGGTGTTCAGTGGGGTGGAGGTCAGGGGCTCTGTGCAGGACACTCAGATTCTTCCACTCCAACATCATCAAACCATGTCTTCATGGAGCACGCTTTCTGCACAGTAGCATTATCATGCTTGAACATGTTTGGGAACATGCTTGAACATCCATAGAAGGGAAATCTTAAATTACATACAAAGTGCATGAGGAACATAATACTTATCCAGGAGGTGGTTCACGCCATCAAGTCAGATACTGATTAATATTGATTTTGCGAGATTATACCTATGCAATTTTTAGAGTATATCATTCTTACTAAAATTAATCTTCAGTAACCATTTTATCTTGGATAAAGTATTGGTGGATCTGGAAACTATGCCGGGACCACTAGGGGTCAGGTAGTAGTACACACTGGATAAGAAGCCAGATTGTTGCAAGGCAGCATGCATGCACATTCACATACTCATTCATGACTATATACACAGCCAATCCACATACTGGCATGCTTTTAGGAGATGGGAACAAGCCCATACAGACACAAAAAGAGCATGTATAAGTTGTGTTGTAACATGCTGATGTCGTATATCTGCTCTTTTTAGGGTGGTTTTCACAGCAAACTAATTTTTTTTTTTCTGAACCAGTGTTCATTCGAAATGGTCTAACGAGGCCTAGCTGCAGATTCTACTGTATACCAGCCTACAAATACTAATCCGGCACATCTCATGGAGCTTCTTTGTGGAAAAAGCCACCTGTTAATGCCATCCAGGCAGGCTAAAGATAGGTCTCTTTAAACCCGCACTTACTGTTAAAATGCAGCTGGTACTGTGAAAAACAATTCTAGCTGTATGTATAATATATAAATATATTGATAGAAGTTTATAGGCCTTGTAAATGCTGATATGTGATCTGCCCTGAACAGGTGTTAGCAACAGTGTTTGAAGGTTTCTAAAAATGTTCTGACTTTTCTATTCTGTACAGTGAATTTATAGATTAGTATCTAGAGGGAAGGTCTTAAGTTAGGTGTTGTGGGTCATGTTGCAATAAGTTTGAATTCTGTCCTGTTTGGACACTCGTTCTTTATCTTCTGCATGTAAATTTGGAATGGAGGTTCCTACAACCACTTTATGTACTGTATTAGGTTTACAAAAGTATGCTATTGTATTTACAGTGGTGTGAAAAAGTGTTTGCCCCCTTCCTCATTTCCTGTTCCTTTGCATGTTTGTCAC
>JAFFST010052632.1:516015-535950 GCA_022414735.1 Noturus placidus
AAACACCTTCATTTACAAATTGCATTTTGTGTTTACTTGTGTTGTCCTTGACTATTGTTTAAATTGGTTTGATGTTCCGAAACACTTAAGTGTGACAAACATGCAAAGGAACAGGAAATGAGGAAGGGGGCAAACACTTTTTCACACCACTGTATGTTAAAAGTATGTTGTTGTATTTTTTTTTGCCAAAATACTGTTTCAAAATTATTTGCACCCCACACAATGAATAAGCAGTGAAGCGTCTTCTGGAGAGAATAACAGCTCTGAGTTTCTTCACGTGATTTTTAACAATATTAGAGATGCTTGACGAGGTGTGGCATTTCAAGCTTGTCTGAACCATACACCACCACGCCGCTTAAGAGGATAACAAAAACTTTGCAAGCAATATCATGTAACATTTTTATGGAATTTTAAAGGCACTCTAAAGAAAGGGAGAAAAACACCAACAACTAAATAAAAATATTTATGACCCAGATTTACATACTGTAATGTCCTGGAAGATGCAACCAAGATCTGGGCTAAAGTAGCTTGTTACTTGGAATAATTTGGAATATTAAACGTGACATTAAAATAATCTCATCAACACACCTGCACCAACACTCAATACTAACCAGCAAAGTCTATGGAATTTTATAAGGAAGTTGCCCACAAAGATTATTGTTGTTTTCAGGAAATTAGATCAGTGACTGAATGACTGTATTTGTAAAAATATTTATATACATGCAATTAGGGAGGCACACAATCACACACACACACACACACACACACACACACACACACACACACACACACACACACACACACTAAAGTTGATGAACGATTGGTGTGTATTTCTGGCCTTTACTCTCTCTCTGCCTGGAGACCAGAGGGAAACACAGAGTCTGGGTCTACATAATCACAGGATCTAAACAAATTGCCTGAACTTCTCACAACATTGAACATGCTGCTGTTCAGCCACTCTTCACACTTCCGAACATGAATAACCTGAAGAAGGTGAGTCTTTCCGATTATTAGAACAAACAGAAATGACACTTTAACCCCTCTAGTTTCTTTTCCACCTGCCTACATCAAAGAAATGTCAGAGTTTAAAAGTGTTAAGTGATGAGTATGAAGACTGTCATACAATTCTTTCTCTCACTATGTGTAGGAGTAGCAATGGAGAAAACCCCACCACACATATCATCAAGCATCATATCAAGTCCAGAGATTATTTAATAAGCATCTCTGCGTAATGTGATGCGCAATACATGTATGCAAAATGACTGTATAATTGAACTAATACAACTTGGGTTAACAATGGGTTACTCAAGACAGCAGAGTATGAACTATTGCCTTCTGGTGCCTTCATTTACCACTGTGGGTGCATACTGATAAAATAAATACGTGTCTACCTAGTATTTTGTCAAAATTAGATACTTTTTTGGGGAATAATATGTTGCATTTAAACCAACTTTTCCAAAAATACACATACATATGAATGCCAGTTAAATGTGCCACCTACCAGTGGCTTATTATTAAGTTATACTGTGCATTTGAAAGTTTATTATAATAGAATTACTGTCATGCAGTGAAACTAAAAGAAAAAGCAATGTGTGAATAATGTAATGAATTGATGTGTTTAAAGCCTAAACAATAGACATTGTCCTAAAGCAGCTTTACAGATATCTCGATGCAGATTTCTATTTAGATCCCTAAAGAACACGCCCGTGGGACAAGGAAAAAGTCCCTGAGAGGAACCAGGTGCAAAAGAAAAATCATTCTCTTCTGGGTGGCAAAGCGTAGTGGGATTATAGATATTTACTTTTCCATAAGTATTGGAACCCTGTCCACGGTGTACCCTGCATTGTGCCCGATGCTAGCTAGAATAGGCTCCATGTTCCCTGTGACCCTGGAAAGGATAAGCGGTATAGCAGAAGGGGGGGGGGGGGGGTTGGGACTTTTCCATAAGTATGTACTATAAAGTCAAACAGTGCTGGGTGTGTTGAAAGGAAGTCACAATATGAGCATTATTTTCTCGATGATTATAGCAGCAGCTTTTAGAGTAAGAGTGACAGTTGGGAATTATCTATTTTTGGGAAGTGCGGGTTTTGTCTGAAATAAATACTGAGTGAGACTTTTGTCTTTGTTGTATTGCAAGGAAGCCACCAACAAGACCAACATTATCAGCAAGGTTTTGCTAGGCAACACATCATGCACATGCTTACTGAGTAGCTAATCCATTTTGGACCAGCATGGAATATAGTCTGGTCTAAACAGTTTTCTTTAGCAGGGAAATTCATTTATTTAAGTTACAACTTCTATTTCAGACATGGGCATTATTGACTTATGAAGGAAGAGGAAACTTAATTCATGCATCTAAGAGTAAGGGTACATGTATTCAGATTAAAACTGTGGTTCTGAATTGGTTCTTCTTTGGTCTGTAACGTATAGCCAGGGGGTCCCTTTTGTTTTGTTCCATAGTCTGTTCTTTTGTTCTCTGTTGTCCTGTTTAAGTGCAAATGCTGACAAGTCTGTGTTGATAACATGTTGTGAAACAGTCATCTGTAGGGAAAATTTTTGTTTTTTGGGTGTGAAAATGACAGGTTCTATGTTATTGTACCCATCACAGGACTGGGATATGCTGCTTTATCTTGAACCCAGGTTTTATACTAAATAAACGGAACAGATCGACTTTCAAGGAGAGGTGTGACTCACAGTTCTCCATGTAGTCTGAGATTCAGGATTTTCCCTTCATTTTAATCAGATCTGAAGTAACTAGTAACTTGCTACTTGGGTAGTCTTCTCATTGGATACTTTATTACTCTTACTCAAGTCATTATTAACATTATTACTTTTACTGTTACTTGAGTAATTATTATTTTTTATATAAGTAATTTTTATTGTACTTGAGTACAATTTGTGGCTACTCTACCCACCTCTGGCTGGTGTGATAATTGCAGGAATGGGCAGGGGTACCCGTGTTCCTATTAAAGTGGCCAGATTTAATGTAAAATTTATTTTATCCTGCAAAGTTGGTTTATCAAAAAACGAGTATAGAGTATAGAAGATATTGAAATAAATGAATAAAAATAAAAATGAATCATAATTTCACTAACTATTTATACACCAGAAATAAAAGAATGCAACAAAAAATATGGTGCTCACCACTTACATATGTGCCACTGATTTAAAAATCACAAAGTTACTATTGGAATAGATTGTGAGAGATTACAATTCTAATCTGACGTAAGATCTAGTACGACTCGTGTTTAAAAATGAACTACCTCTCAGTCAGCCAATGGGAGTTTACAGGCATATTTCACTTTTAAAGGAAGAATGAAAATGCACAAAAAACAACAAATGTAATGTCAAGCCTAATTAATTTAGGTCCTGCCTATATTAACTCTCAATTTGAATTTGATGTGTGTCAGCAAGAACAGATGTCCCCAGAGGAGACAAGGACTTGATGATCTTCAATCCCATTTCCCCCCATGTTGTGTTCTCCTGTGATTTCTGAGAGTGCGTGTGTTTTGCAATCCAGAAATGAGACAGAGTGCCGAGGAAGATGACACCACAAATGTTTCTGCTCGGCTAACAATCTAGCGCTTCTAAATGGCTTGGACAGGATGTTCATAATTTGCTTCTATTACAAGGTGGTCAAAAGCAGATCAGGCAATTTACCTGTACATTCTGGTAAACAAGAACACGGTTTCAGTGTGCTGAGGTTAATTTGTTGATCCTGATGTTGTTACATAAGCGAATGTCATTGCATTGTCGTGATCAGTGCTGTACAAACAACATAAATGGTATGACTATACAGTGAAAATATCAACAAGTCTGAAAGTTAACCGGATCTTCAGCATAAAAGCTAATAAAGACATCATTATTTGTAGGACAATGTGATGGCCAGATGAGATTATAATATTTTAGCACTACATTACTATACTTAGAAATGAAACATTATTATTGTTCAAGCATCTGTGACAACAACTGTTTTATTATACTATACAGTGGGGGAAATATGTATTGGAAAGTGTCCGTAGTGTATGAATGTGAGTGTGTATGTGATTGTGCCCTGCGATGGACTGGCACCCTGTCCAGGGTGTACCCCGCCTTGTGCCCGATGCTCCCTGGGATAGGCTCCAGGTTCCCCGTGACCCTGAAAAGGAGTAAGCGGTTGAAGATGGATGGATGGATGGACATGTGAACAGTAAATATTTCTTTCAGTAAATATGTTTCCTTTGGGGCTATTCACATGATGTTTTCATCAGTCATCAGTATTAACTCAAGAAATCCCGAAATATAAAGAATTCACAATGTTGAACAAAGTCCAAAAATAAAGTTATGTGTAATGAAATGAATGACACAGGAAAAAAAGTATTGAACACGCTAGCAGTTTCATGACACTTCCTGTATGAAGAAAATAATGAGCTGCAGTATTCAGGTGTGATTTTCGCCCATTCTTCTAAACTTATTGTCTTTATATCTTGTTCAGTTGGAAGTCAGGTCAGACTGGGCCATTCTAACACCTTGATTTTTTTTCTCTGAAACCAGTTTCCTTTGCTGTATGCTTTGTATTGTTGTCCTGCTGGAAGGTCCACCCAAGTCTCATTTTCATCATCCTGGTGGATGGCAGCAGATTCTTCCCAAAAATATTCCGATCAAGGGCTCCATTCATCATTCCTTCAATTATATGACGTCTGCCAGTACCATGTGATGAAAAACAGTCTTACACCATGATGCTTCCACCTCCAGACTACACTGTTGGTATAATGTTTTTAGGGCGATGTGCAGAGCCATTTCTTCTCCAAACATGGTGTGTAGTATGGCAGCCAAAAACTTCAATTTTGCTCTCAACTGACCAGACTACACTCTCCCAGTATTTCATAGGCTTGTCCAAAAGAGTTGTAGCTCCTGTGCATGGCTGGTTGATGATGGAGTGATGTTGTTCCACTTGTGGATATTTGCCCCAATGGTGCTTACTGGAGGATTCAGAAGTCTGGAAATATGTCTGTATCCGATTCCATCAACATGTTTTGCAACAATAAGGATGTGAAGGTATTGGCAGTACTCTTTTTTTTCCATCAAGAGATGTTTATTGTGTGACACCTTGGTAACCTTTTTTATAGACCATTAATTTACTCACTCAGCTGATATTAATTTGCATAGGTATTGGGTATAATTACTTATGGATTTCAGCTGGTTCCTTGCCTTACCTTGCCTTAGAGAACTGCTTTTTCTTAGCGTGTTCAATACTTTTTTCCTGTGTCATTCTACTTTATTACACATAACCTTATTTGTAGGGCGGCTGTGGCTCAGTCGGTAGAGCGGGTTGTCCACTAATCCACTAATCGTAGGGTTGGTGGTTCGAATCCCGCCCCGGGTGATCCCATGCCGAAGTGTCCTTGGGCAAGACACTGAACCCTAAGTTGCCCCCGATGGCAAGCTAGCACCTTGCATGGCAGCTCTGCTACCATTGGTGTGTGATTGTGTCTCATTTGTAAGTCGCTTTGGATAAAAGCGTCTGCTAAATGAATAAATGTAATGTAAATGTAAATGTAAAGTATATGGTCTTTACTGTTGTGAATTCTTTATATTTTGGGATTTCTTGAGTTAATACTGATGTCTGGTGAAAATTTCATGTGAATAGCCTGATAGGAAATATATTTACAGAAATACATGTTGACATGTTCAATACTTATTTCTCCCACTGTAATAATAGCATAACTGCTGAATCTGGTAAATGGTTAAGACAAAAAAGTTTTTAAAAAGTTTTCGTTGGTGGCTAATGATTTGAAACACCTTGTAAGACAACCATTACACAACCGTTGCTGTTACTTAGCAACCCATGGCCAGTGAAATGATACAAACATTTGTATCTGGTCAACAAACCATTATCAGATATAACAGCATGGCGAGAATGCTTTAAAATTACATAGTCAAAGCTAACTGTTTTATATTGTCAATGGTACCTTTCCTTGTTGCTGGGGCAGTACTTCTATCTTATGTATATTTCTCCTGGAAATTTTGAAAAGGTGTTATAGTATTTTTTTAAAGTCTTAAGTTATGTACATAAACAAATCCCGGCCCGGGTGACTCCACATGCCGAAGTGTCCTTGGGAAAGACACTGAACCCCAAGTTGCTCCCGATGGCAAGCTAGCACCTTGCATGGCAGCTCTGCTACCATTGGTGTGTGAGTGTGTGTGTGAATGGGTGAATGAGACACAGTGTAAATCGCTTTGGATAAAAGCACTATATAAGTGCGCCATTTAACCATTTACCATTTAAACAGTGTAAAGCTTTAAAAGAACCTAATATGCATCTTTCTAGGTAAAAGATACAGTGTACATTGTAACTTCTCTTTAAAGGTATCCTAAATAGTACCCTTATTTCTGAGCGTATATAAACTTGTACTTAAACATATAGAAAGCTTTATTCCAAAAGGGGTCAGTTTACATACTGTAAAGACACCAATTTGATGTCAAGGTGACATAACACCTGAGTCATGTGACATAGTTCTTTGTTTATATAAGGTTATGTTTTGCCATTTGCAGGACTGGTTTACATTAGAACATCATGACATGTATCTTAGTTTGATACAACGTGATATGATGGAGTAACATAATGTATTAGTGCAATCAGGCAATGTTCTTTTAAGCCGGTTGTCACTACAGTGTGAGACTGCTGTCATATACAGGAGATTCAGAAGTTGTTGCATAGCACAAGCATAAAACATACACAGAATACAAAGATGCACTGGTTAATATTGACAGGAAATAGGGACACTGATTCTGTAAATATGCAGAATTTGAACTTGGGACTAGTAACATGGAAGCTGCAGTTATGGCACGTTAAAGGGAAAAAGCAACAGCTGCTAAATCTAGACCTGAAATCTCTCTCTACTGCATATTTTAACGTTCCAGTACACTCACTCGTCAGCTAATTAATTTCACGTTAATGAGATATGTCAGGACTATTAGTGCAATACATTTTGTATGGAAGGGTGACGTCAGCACCAGGATCTGGAAACACCAGAGGTGAAATACACAATGGTGATTTTAATGTATTTTCCTCATGTTCTCTTGTCTAGGTTTACTCTTCAGTTAAATGTATCTGATTTAGATAATCCAAGACTTCAGCACAAGTGGCCATGTTTAGATTAGAGTTTGAACAAACACTCCAGAAGAAAGACTGGGCTAACTTTGATCTATAGTTACTGTTAGATGTAAAGGCTAAGATGGGTTTAAATGCAACATTTTTTGGACAACACTGCAGAAACTAATCTAATCCCTCCATTTAAGCATTGGTTTAATATATTTAACCGTATACCTGTTTTCTTATAGTGGGATAAAGTTGTCTTTAGGACATTTCTGCTTCTCAATTTTTTTTCCCCGCCTCATTTTTCTCCCCAATTTGGTCACCTCCTGACAATTCCCATCCACCATCCTGCTCTTCCCTATCATATGACTACTTCTAACTGCTAACCAGGGATGGTTAAGGTTGAACACTCTCAGAAACAGCTGAAGCCAGCTAAATGACAAGTTTTCAAACTGCCGCTAATGCTTTGTCACAGGGCAGCATAACACAGTTGAAGGAAAGCTCTACTGTATCTAACAATCTTCTACATATCATTCATTATAAAGCAAACACTTTGTTCTGGTCAAGGTCAGAGCAGATCCAGAGCCTATCCAGGGAACACTGGGCGCAGGACAGGAATACACCCTGGAATGGACACCTGTTCATCACAGGCCACCATGCACACACATTCACACACTCATTCACACCTAGGGGAATCCTGGTTTTTTGGACACGCGTCACAGTTTTATTAACACTGACACTTTTTTTCTTAGTTGAATGAATTCATTTGAGGTCTTGATATAATACTGCTTTCTGTCATTGATTTTCTGTTTCTATTGAAGATAAAAAGAACAGTGAAGAGCTCAGAGCCAACATTTATCACAGTCACACGAGCAGTGCTTTATCGAATTCCTCTAATTACTGTACATTTCCATTTCACTGCATGTGTGTGTGTGTGTGTGTATGCATGTATTTGGCATGTATTTATCACTTGATAAGCATGTAAGCATTTGATAAGCTCGATAAGCATTTGTCATGTATTTATAGCTTGTGAAATATCTAAAGGCTTCCAAATCCTGATTATCATGGCCTCTGGTGCAGAGCTGTTGGTGACAGAAGGGCTGCTTGTGAGTCAAGCCTGTTTGCTTTTTTTGTCTTTGCCAAAAGTCTCTTTTGTCATTACCTTAACGGTTCCTCACTGCTGTAACAATGCAATAAAACGGAATGACGCAGTATGCCTGGTGTTTATGTGTTTGTGTTTTTCTGGAGGGGGCTGTTGGATTGCACAGAGATTTCTTCAGCAACATTAGGGAGATGACTCAAGGCTCTCTGGGCAGGGCAAATAAATGCAGATCAATGTATGCCTCACTGATCAAAAAAAAAAGAGGCATATTTCAGACTTATCCGCCCATGAAAATGTGTTTGTATACAGTATTACTCAGAGCATAGTGTATGATTCTTCAGTCTCACCTTATATGAAGTGCCTCTGTGAAGTGCAATGTAAAGTAACAACTGAAGATGTGATACACGTGTCAACGTGACATTACAAGTTGATACACTACCCACTGTGCCACAATAGTTGCGTTGTCTTATGCTAATCGAACATATTAGTGGATTAACAAAACTCTGAAATTTAGATATTACCTACACAAGGCATGCAGACGTACAGTATTTTAAAGTGTGACTTCTTTATAATGTGTATGTACACAGGTTTTAGAGATCCCCCCCCAATTCATCACCAACTCTTCTCTAACATATGCAGTCTGACTCACAAAGTGTTGTGTACTCACCATCTCTGAAGGCAACCGTGTAGTAGGAGAAAAGGAAAAAAGAGAAAGTTGCATAGAGAGGCATGCGTTTCATTCTGAATCACTGTGTAAAAAAACAACAACATTTTTTTCACATATCCATAGAGTAACTCGTTTAACATTTAACAAAAACAATGATAAAGTCACAAAATCTACAAAAAAAGGTCAAACTTGTCCTTTAGTGTACGATTTTTCATTCATTCATTCATTCATCTTCAGTAACTGCTTTATCCTGGTCAGGCTTACAGTTGGATGTGGAGCTTGTCTCAGGACCTCTGGCCACGTGTCTATCGCAGAACACCATGAACTTCAACAACATTTGAAGGAGGTTGTGGCGCAGGTGGTAGAGCGGGTTGTCCACTAATCGTAGGGTTAGTGGTTCGATTCCCGGCCCACGTGACTCCACATACCAAAGTGTCCCTGGGCAAGACACTGAACCCCAAGTTGCCCCCGATGGAAAGTTAGCGCCTTGCATGGCAGCTCTGCTACCATTGGTGTGTGAGTGTGTGAGTGAATGGGTGAATGAGACAGTGTAAATCGCTTTGGATAAAATAAGTGCGCCATTTACCATTCACACCAACTTTCAGTCACCATTCCACCCACTGGCATGTCTGTGGGAGGAAACCAGAGAACCCAGAGGAAACCCATGAGGAAAACACCGTAATGCCACACAGACAGTAACCTGAGCATTTATTTATTTATTTATTTCGGAAGCAGTAATACCGAAAATAGTTTCTTTCCCCTCATACATATTCTTAAGCATGCAAAGTGAATTTAAGCTCATCAACACAAATGACAAACTGCAATTAACATTTAGGTAGGTAATTTTAAGATGACATATTTTCATTTGCTTAGAGGAAAATTACATGATTTAGATCAGATTGCTCAGGTAATTACCTAAATTTAATATCCCTGAGCAGGCCAGATGTGTGCAAATGAAATTTAATATCAGATAAAACCAGAACAAATGGAATATAATTAATCAGAGCAGAAGTATTATTTTATGTAATAATTAATTAACGATCATATTACATTTAATTAGAAAAGTCCCTCACATGATGATGGTGAATGAGATGCGTATTTGTGTATACAGCATGCTGGTTCATTAAAACCTACAATAAATTGTAGTATCTGTATGCCATCATATTCATTATGTTACAGCGTGAGAGATGATTAATAGACAGTAAATGTAGTTTTTGCTAACATCTGCCTTACCGGATATTCTTCCTGGTTTCCTTTCTACTTCAGCAAAATAATTATGAAGGTAGTTATTGTTACGTGTATAACTGGCTAAGTTGTTGGACACAGGTCCATTCATGCAAACCAACTAGCAATAAGCCTTTCATAAACACACAAAGAAGATTTTCAGTCGATGGTTTCTGGAAAGAATTTGTGCGTATGTATTTTTGCAAATGTGATTAAGTAGGCGAGAGTGGGATATGCTGCAACAGGGGTCAGTAGCAACACTAACAATCAGAACAAGTTACAGTGGTGAAACTCTGTAATGTCCTCTGCCTGCCCGCAAAAGAACAACCTAATCACAGCTATGAACAAATCTATCATCAAAAGTCATATTTTGATGCACGAAATGACCTTTCCTTATCTATTTTGAAAATGCTATGCGGAGAAACCAAAATAGGCTATTTTGTTCACTGTCTAGTTGACAATAATTCAGGGGTGGCACAACTACTTCAAAAGTGGTGGGGCAAAAATTTCTCTGAGAGAAGAGGTACATCTGTCATTTGTCTATTAAAACATCCATCAGGGTCACAGGGAACCTGTGTTCCTATCCCAGTAGACATCGGGTACAAGGCAGGGTACACCCTGGACAGGGTGCCAGTCCATCGCAGGGCACAATCACATATACACTCACACACCCATTCTCTAGTGTGTTTATGTTTTAAAAGGCATAACATTTGCTATGGTTACGTCTGTCGTCTACATTACTCTGGCGTTTTCGACCCTCAAAAACAGAGATTTTTGGAAACGCAGAAAAACCCCGTTTTAGTTTGAAAACTCCGGGCTCGCGTTTCAGTGTAAACAATACAAAGAATTTTAAAAACGAAGGTGTGGCTTTGCCCACATTCGCTCAACAACAAATCTCATTTCAAGCGGCATAAGCCCTACATGGACCGCTGGCTTGTTTTGCCTGCAGGTGACTAGCATCCAACTTCCGGTTTACACTTGTATGCACATGCCCAGTGTGCATGAATGGTCATGTGACATGCGTGTAGTGTGGATGGAGATCGTTTCTGAAACAGCGGAAACGCCACTGTGGACGAGGATCGTTTTAATTTTAAATATTATTATTATTTATTATTTAGCATCCTGTCCACCCTAGCTGGGTATGGACGACATCCTCTGTGATGCATTTCCTAGTTTTGCATCTCAGAGGATTAATTGGCTAGATACCGGGAGGGAGCGCCAACCCCAGGGGAAACACACATTCATACGGACACTTTAGACACACCAATCAGCTTAGCATGCATGTCTTTGGACTGGGGGAGGAAACCGGAGCACCCGGGAGAAACCCCCGACGCACGGGGAGAACATGCAAACTCCGTACACACATGGCCCCGGCGGGACTCGAAACCTGGACCCTGGAGGTGTGAGGCGAACGTGCTAACCACTAAGCCACCGTGCACACTTTCATTTTAAAAGGCCATTTTATAACTAAAACGCACTAGTGTGAACAGGGCCTAAGCTGGTGGATCCCAGTCCAGATACACACCTAGTATCTGATATCCTCATATTAGTATCTGTATTTGTATGTGTAAAAAAAAAGCATAAAAAAAAGTGACAACGGTTACAACGGAACTCACCCTCCTATATGAAAGTGTTGAAATTGGTGAAAGTGAGGACCATTGGTAGTAGTCTTTGGTTAAACACATTTGCATGTTATAAATGATATTTACAGTATATATAGACCAACACAACACTTTTTATTAGGTGCATGTCTAGCCTGTTTTGAGCCTGCATGTTTTGTATGTTTTAATAAGTTTTATCAAACGCATCAGACACTAAATACTGTAAATCGTATTTACGGAAGAATATGCCAGTTTAGAGTATTTACAGTCTGTTGATGCAGAGTGGAAAGTGGGAAATCCTGTGAAATGTAAATGGAGAAATGAGCTACATATAAATTCCACTCACTGGTTTTACTCATTTCTGTCCAGTTTGCCTTCAGTCTCTATGACAACAACATGTGGGCCTGCAGTGATTCACGCTGTTTTCGCCTCGAGACAGAATGGCCAAGGGGGTTAATTGGAAAGTTGTCTTTGTTAGACCTCTAAGTGTCAGAGTTCTAGCTGCAGGCTATAGCGTTATTTCCAAAATTAAGGGATTAAATCTATTTCCTGACCTATTCAAAGCTGGGATGTTGATGATAGGAGATGCTGTTCTCAGAGAGGTCAGAATGGTTTAACATAAATATCAAAATGCAATCTAGGCAATGTAAGGAATTCCTAGAAAGCTACAATGCTGTTATTATGGTGCACTGACACAGTTATACTGTATTCCTGCATCTACATCTTGAGATGTTAACTACGATGTTAGACTGTTTTCTGGTAACATCGGTGTCCTATGAGACTATTAGATCCTGATGTGAATAATTACATACTGCATATGGTATATTCTTTACCAATTTGCTTTGGTTTTGTGATTTGGGTTGCAATGTTACTGTAGCCACTGGTCAAAAGTAAATGATGTGTAGCGACCCTTTATATTTACAAGTCTTTTCTTTTAGCAGCCTCTTTGGTGCTGTTATTATCCTCCGGGGTAACTTTACTCCCACTACAACAAGAATAGATGAATTGAACACTATTTATTAGAAGTGTTACAGAAATGTGGAATCAAAGAGTCAGATGGAAAAGTTGGCGACAGTTGTGGCGAATGCTTTTATTTAAAATGAAGACTGGCACGCACAAACAAATCAAAAACACAATTTTAATCCAGAGAAGCCAAAGTTGAACTTGAACGTGTGAACTGGGAGTTTGTGGCCATGGTGGCCATGTGTGTAGTCGGTGGCCATGGTGGCCATGTGTGTAGTCGGTGGTGCGTTCTGGGAAATGGAATTCGGCAATGGCATAACACAAAGAAATTGAACATATTAGAGCAAGTAAAATTTACTTAGTTTACTTACTGTAGTAGAGGCAAATGAACTGCAACGGCAGTGACTAGAAATGGTTTGCTATCTGATTGAAGCTAATCTGACGGACTGTCCAGTTTCTCAAGTTTCTGCCACTCTTCTTTCCTCCTCATCGACTGCTAACATCTCACTCTTACTGCCACCTTGCTGCCAACTACATTTATCACTGAATAAACAAAAACAATCATCATTCTCATTAAGACTGCTCAATTGACTAGAAATACAGCTAGCTAACGTTAGCAAAAGTAATAAGAAGCATCAGTGATAATATTGCCTATCTTTCAAATATCCACAATTTTATCATATGTTAAGTGTTTATTGTCAATGAACTGAAATGTGCTAATTATGAAGTAATACATACAGTACATACATTAATATCAATTAACTACATATGTCAGTATTTCTGTGGTATATATTTGGCTGTAAGGCTTCTCAGAAATCATTTGACCTTTTGGTTTACATACTTCCAGTCTTCTGTGAAAAGAACCCAATGTCTAGTACTAGATTCAAGAGTCAAGCAGCTTTACTGGCGTGGTAAAATCCTTTACATTTCCAACACATTGGTGACATTCAATTACATACATAGGCCTACACATTTACACATATTCACTCACAATGTAAAAAAAAATTTTTAAATGTGATAAAATAATTGCAATAAAAGAAGGAGATGAAGATACACAATGATTTGTCTGAGCATAGTATGCGTCCCTAGAATGAGTTTCTCCTTTAAGCAAGAATAAATGCTTCTTAAGATGATGGTGAATCTTCAATCTTCCGGACTGCCAGGAAACTTGCTTGTAAAACCTTGAATCTATTTTTTTTTCTCTGCGTCCTGGGAAAAAAAACAACTTTTTTTGATTTTCACTAGAAATAATAAATCCCAGACAAGGACCATGTTGTTTTATAAGGTAATTAAAGTCCAGCTTCACTGATGACTCATAGATCACATGGTCAACGGTGTTGCTTTTCAATACAAATCTCTCTTTATTTGGAAAAACTGTACAGTCCTAAGGTCTAGTGGGAGTTGTCTGAATAGTTCATCAGCAAAGCCCTACTGCTTTCCCTTAAGGCCATGACATATTCAGGGAATGATGTCACCTTTAACCTGGTGCTGATATTGCAAAGCGACGTCATCTGTTAGCTGCTGAATGAAGAGTTGCGCTGCCTTCTGCAAGTTTTTCACCTCTCTTTCTCGCTCTACTTCACAGTTCAGTCAGTTCAGTGCTACAAATTACATTACTTGCATATTAGCTATCACAAGCACACACAGAACCTGTTAATCTGTCATGCTTCACTCTTTCGCTTCTTTTGTATCTCCTAAAATGCCTGAAACTCAATCCACTGTATCTTTTGAATCTGTTGTGAATCCTTTTTAATAGATCAAACTGATTAAAGGTGAATCACTCTACTCAGGGGTTTCCAGAGATAAAATCTACATTGAACTATGAGTGTTCAGTTTTGGCAGCTGAGGCATTGCTGGCATTTACACAGAATCTCTGTTAGACTAAAAGACACTTTAACACATGGGTGAATGCACACTGGAGACTAATGTACTTGAGCAACTGATGTAGTTTCCGACAAAGTCAACAAAGCCAAAGCTAGGGTGACTATAGTCTGGTTTACAAAAAGAGTCGGGGATGAGGAGTTTATATCTTAATCCATTAGTTGAATTAGTTGAAGATGGGGCTTAGTGGTTAGCATGTTTGCCTCACACCGGCAGGGTCGAGGGTTTGATTCCCATCACTACCCTGTGTGTGTGGAGCTTGCATGTTCTCCCGGTTCTGCGAGGGTTTCCTCTGGGTACTCTGGTTTAGTCCCCCAGTCCAAAGACATGCACAGTTGGCTGATTGGCATGTCCAAGATGTCCGTAGTGTTTGAATGGTGTGCAAGTGTGTACTGGCACCCTGTCCAGGGTGTACCCCGCCTTGTGCCCCATGCTCCTTGGGATTTGCTCCAGGTTCCCCGAGACCTTGAAGGATAAGAAGGAATAGAATAGATGGATAGATTAGTTGAATATGAATAACTGAATAATAAGCTCCACTCTGAAACACATTAAATATATTTATATAGAAATATTTGGAACATGCTTAGTAATCTAGTGCTAATATGTTGGTCAGTGCTATATTTTATTTGTTCCTGTGAGAAGTTAGTAGTTCTCTGCTGACATGGCACGGCGACACTGCTGTCCCTGTTACTATGATATTTAACAACAAAATTTCAAACACATAAATAACACAAGTTTTGCTTTTGCTGCTGAAAACGGGCTGGGGGTGGTGTTAGGGGGGACCCAAGAACTTCTCTTTTTACTCACCATTATTCAATGTTATATTAATATCCAACCTAAAAGTAGTGATAGACTACAAATACGATGCCGTTGATTTAGAATGAGTTACGGCAGAGACTTGACTCTGCTTTTTTGCATGAAAGCACTGGAATCTGATCTTTTTGTGCAGAGTGTACAGATGAGGAGGTGAAAGACCTGGACAGATGAAAGCAGTGGTCAACAACCCTGTTCTTGGAGATTTACTTTCATGCAGGTTTTATCGCCAACCAGGGTTGGAGATGTCTTTCAGAAGAGATAAAGCAAGGGCTGCATCCCACTCGCACCACAACCAGCAGGATGGTGATGGTATATGTTGTTCCATCCGTCCATCCATCCTCTATTGCTTACTCCTTTTTCAGGGTCACGGGGAACCTGGAGCCTATCCCAGGGAGCATGGGGCACAAGGCGGGGTACACCCTGGACAGAGTGCCAGTCCATTGCAGGGCACAATCACATGCATCCATTCACACACCCATTCATACACTATGGACACTTTGGACACGCCAATCAGCCTACCATGCATGTCTCTGGACTAGAGGAGGAAACCGGAGTACCCAGAGGAAACCCCCGCAGCACGGGGAGAACATGCAAACTCCGCATACACATGGCCATGGAGAAACTCGAACCCCGGACCCTGGATGTGTGAGGCGATTTGGTTGCTCTGCTGCTTAAAGAGCCTGGTGCAACACAAAGAGCAGATATTTTACTGAAGCTGCAGGAATGTCTTCATGTAACTTAAAGTAATAAAATACACAGCATAAGCTCCTAAGTCATATTGCCTTTTTTGTTTTTATTAACAGTAAATACAACTAAGATGTGTAAATAATGTTCACATCTCACATCATCCACACTAAAGTGCTGTACAGGCTTCAGTATATTGTTTATGTAGTGAGATAACGGAAAGGCACCTCTGAGGTTTGGTGACGTATTGTAGATATATAATCCTACACCCTCCCATCAAGCACACTATGGTAGTCATGAACAATCTCAGCAATCACATTACCTCAGGGAAGAGAAGAACACTGTGAAAGAGAGAACATCGAGGGGAAGGATGCAGAAGGGGGGCTGAAGACAGAATTATTATATAATTCTGCATTCAGCAATCAGTTCTCCACCCTCCACTAACTTTCAGACGCGCGCACACACACACACACACACACACACACACACACACACACAAACACACACAGGGAAGAACATGTATGCACATCCTGGCTTTGTTATCAAGTTCCCTAACACCACTGAGACTGTATTTGTGGTTATAGTTGCTAAAAGTACACCAGACATGGAAGAATATTTGGCCCACCTTACCCATCTTTGGAATTTTACTACTAGTGCATTTCTAGTCCATGTGTTCCTTTAATAATGAATGCATACACCTCCCTCTCTTATTTTGCTGTGTTTATTTATCAGACTTTTTGGTTGATATAGGGAGAAGAAGAGGAGACCGAAGCCTTTACACTTTGATCTCAGCTAAGCAGTTTTGAAACAGTTTCTATGGCAATGGAATTTAATAGCTATGAAAAACATGAGGTGCATCCTAAACATGCCCCAGTGGTATTGCCCAGTGCTCTGCTCTGTTCAGGAGACACACTGTGGTCAGATCTGGTTATGAGATTGTTTCTACATGCCATGAATTTAAATACTGACCGTGTGCTTTGACTCTGATACCACTGCTGTCTGTGAATCTGTTAAAGGCTGATAAATATTAGGTTGCAATATTTCTGTGGCTGTCTCCGTCAGCAGCACCAGGGTTGTTCCAAGGGTTGTTAGACTTCCAGGAAATCAAAACAATAGTGGATCTGGGCTTAAAAAAAGAATCATTAATGGACATTGGGTAACCTGTGGAGTGATATGCCTTCAGAATTATGTAATCTTATTACAATAATCAAGCTCTTGTAATTGGCGTAGGATACTTTTTGTATCTTTTTATGGACTACAATTTTTATTGCAGGCAGATTGTATAAAAAATATGTACAGTATGTGCATCTCCAGTCAAAACTAATTATGGACAATAGTTATGTAGCTGAAGTGAATGAACTGTCAGAACCAGAATTTACAAACCATGTGGACAGTGCTGGGATAATTGATATAAAAAAAACCAAAAAAACAACAACAACAACCTGAAAACCCCTTCCGGTTTAGGCCATGCCCAGTTTGGGTTTCAATCTGAATACAGATACAGGTATGGATATATGGTGCAGTCAACAGATACAGATAGTAGCATTGTGTTACATTACTAGTGTAAGAAATGACTATTAATGCGACCTCTTGAGCACATGTATGTGCTGTGTGTGCTTGTGTGTGTAACTATAGGATGAGCATTTCATGGAAACACTCACTAAGACTTTAAGCATGTGGAGACACTCCTTTTAATGGGCATATTAATGCAGAAAGGAATAATGTATTATGTAGACGCTGTCAAGGCCAAATCGATGTCAGTTTGGACTTGCAAGTTGTTAAAACACACTTAGAAATTTGCTTTGTTGAAAAATGTGCAAATAAGTGCTTAAGGGCTTTGTGTTTGCTCATATCCTCTGCATTCAAGAACTGCTTAAAGCCCATAGAGCTGCACAACACCATTGGGTGTTTCCTCACAATCAGGTCATGAGATGAAGTCATCATGCTGACATCAGATGGATGATGCAATGCTGTCTCAGTAACCTTTCTATTTTTGCTCTTTATTTTCTAGTGAGCTAAAGTTTGCTAGTATAAAAACACACACAGATAACTTATTGAACCAAATAATCTTAAAATTGATTGATTGTAAAAACAATTACAGTGATGTTAATCCTACAGCACAGCCACTACCTACACTTACTTATAGCTTTTGCTGTTATGCTCTCTCTCTCTCTCTCTCTCTCTCTCTCTCTCTCTCTCTCTCTCTCTTGCTAACAAGAAAGTTAATAAGAACAATTTAACCAAGAAACACAATGTAAAAGCACAAGGTCCCCAGGCCTTAAGACTTTTCAGTGATAGAAACTATACTGACAAATCCCTCTGAATTAGCTTTTACTATAGAAATGGTATTATATTAGAGCAAGCACAACTCTTTTTCAACCAGCCCAAAAGGACCCATGCCACACCCGTCTTTGTGTCCCTCAACTGGCTTCCTGTAGTCATCCACATCAAATTCAAGGCCTTGATGCTTGTGTACAAGACCTTGTATGGAACAGCATCCCCCCTACCTCAACACATTCCTTGAGTTTTATGTTCCCTCTTGCAACCTACGATCAGTTAACCTGGTAGTGCCTTCCCAGTGAGGCATGAGGTCCCTTTTCAGAACCTTCCAACTGAGTGGTGGAATGAGCTTCCTATCTCAATCCAGACAGCAGAATCCATCACTATCTTCAAAAAACTGCTAAAGACCCACTTCTTCTGTGAGCACTTAACTAACCCAGAACTTGCTCCCATGCAAAAAATAAATAAATCTGCACTTACCCTGGCTCTTACACCTCTACTCTGTGCACTTTGCTCCTCTAACACTCAATTAAAAATCTTGTATGGTAGCACTACTTGTATTGTTCTCTGCTTGACATATCGCTTTGGTTTGATTTCCTAATTTGTAAGTCACTTTGGATAAAAGCATCTTCTAAATGAATAAATGTAAGTCAACAGCACATAAAAATAGACTACAGTATAAACTTGTGGTTTGAGTTCCAGTCGCCGCTATTATGAAACTATTTTTTTTTAGAAAACTAATCAACCCTTTTTGATAATTAGAACTGAGAATTTAACAGCCCAGTGCTAAAATATATCATACATGTATAATAATTCACTGAATTATTTACTGAAAATTGTGTACTGTACTGTAAACAATACAGTGCATCTGTTTGTATGTTTTTCTGTTTTTTATTTTCTTTCAACTTAGGAATTTCACACATACATTTATTTTACTTCAAACATTTATTAAACTCTATATAAACTGTGATTTGGTTATTACTAAGATTATACAGTACATTATTTATTCTATTCTATTGAAGATGAGCTTAGTGGGCGGGGCGTACATGGTTAGGGCGGGACTTTCATAGCAAATGAATTATTAGGAGAGTCGTTTGAAAGTGAACCGACTCCCAGGCGAATCGCGCATCGTTCCCGACAGTGATTCAGTGAAAGTGTGGATGTGCGGGACAGTGGGGCTGTGCGGAGGAAACGCGGGGTTCAGCACACAAACTGTGCGTTTACTTTTTATTGTCTGTACGCGAGATGAACGGTCTTGTAGCGAGGAATAAGTAGAGACCTCATGTTTTATTTCCTCGAGTTGTATTCGGACTGGAAACAAAAGGAAGTGGATTTCCAAGTGTTGTCTGTCTCGTCCTAACTTCGGTTAAGAAGAATTCTTCGAGGAGGTGTGACATTGAGAGAGAGACACACACAGAGACACACACAGAGAGACACACAGAGAGACACACAGAGAGACACACAGAGAGAGACACACAGAGACACACAGAGAGAGACACACAGAGAGAGACACACAGAGAGAGACACACAGAGAGACACACAGAGAGACACACAGAGAGACACACAGAGAGACACACAGAGAGCGTAAGGTAAGTTTGTTGAGATTTAACATCCATGAATATGTATGTATCTGTGTGTA
>JAFFST010052632.1:546618-560414 GCA_022414735.1 Noturus placidus
GCACTGCATTTGCGTCCTGCCTCATTCTCCGCCGTCACGAGACGTGACAGAGCCGCATCAGAAGGATGAAAGAGCCGCATGCGGCTCTGGAGCCGCGGGTTGCCGACCCCTGCTCTAGAGACTTTTGTGTGTGAAAATCAATGGAGATCAGCCATTTTTGAAATAATCAAACCAGCTTGTCTGGCACCAGCAACCAGAGATTACGATTTTTTTTCCCCATTCTGATGTTTGACTATTCCGAAGCTCGTGAACTCTATCTGCATGATTGTCTGACTGGATAATTGTATGAATTCACAGGTGTGTATCCGGATCTGCAGTGGAGAGCTCAGCTGTGCTGTGCACTGACTTCCAATGGAAACGCCAATGAGGCGAGCGCTAGCTCCAGTGTTCACAATCAGAGTCTCAGTCACGTCAACAGCCTTCACAAGTCTCAGTGCCACATCCAAAACTCCACAAATACCACGGAGGATTCCAGTGTATCTCAAGATGTCTCTGGTAGTCTTCACTTACTGCATGTTTATCTGTAAAGGTTTTTTTTTTTTTTTTAGGCCAATTAAAAATTGAAGGCTGTTGGATGTTTAACCGCTCATCAGTTCAACAGCCTCACAACAGTGGAGTTAATGAACTCTCTAAGCCAAGTCCAGACTCCTTAACTTTTACTGCTTAGATGTACTACTACTACTACAGTATATATTACATTGGAACTGGTATTATATGCTCGTGTAGTTGAAGAAAATAACCTAGGTAACAATGCAATCTTTAATCCGGACATAACCCCATGGCGGGTCATCAGCTGGTAGTTCAAGCTGGTCTTGAAGATCTAATTTGTTCAGATGATGAAATCAATAGTTATGATAATCAATTCTCATGACTTCCCCACTCAGTTCTAGACTTTAAGACAGCTGCATTATAAAACTTTTATATGAGTGAGTAGATTTATGGACTGTCTTTAAAAGACAGAGCTCTGCATCTACAGTGGTGTAATAAGAAAACTGAATCTCTGTAATAGTTAGTATTTTTTTTAAAACATGCACAGAATAAGCAGTGCACATTTGAAATAATTGAATTACATTAGAAAAAAAAGCGAGGTTCTGAGCAGGATTTTACAGTAAGTGTAAAAGAATATTTCCCTGATTCATGTTTAGCCTGTATGTGTACACACTGTAATGAAGCTTTGTTTAAACTCGCTTAATGAAAAAGGTCTTGCTGAGCGTGAGACTAACTGGCTTGAGCTGTCTTAACAAACGACAGCATTAAAGAGATAAATATAGACCGAATCTCATTCCAGAGAACATCCATTTGGACATCCGTTGCTGGCTGGAAGACAAGCAAACAAATGTAATTTGTTATCTAAAACTCCAAAGAACAACAGCAACGGACACCGGTCAGCTGATTATTAGCCTGCGGAGAGTAGCGTGAGTCTTCCGTTTGTCTACATTTCCTCTAACTTTTTAACCTGTAGGCTGGAATAACAATGTATTTATGTTTGCAAGATATATCTCAGGTGGAACACATCGATGAACCTACTTCATAAGCACACACAGGAGTGGTGACAGACAATGTTCATAGTTTGGCTATTTATTTATTTATTTATTTATTTATTATTTTAAATTAAGACACTTTTATTTTTCAGTGCTAAAAACATAGGTTCATATTTCTCACCCCTGCATGGCAGTTTAGTGATATTCGAGGATAAATCACATATCAAATGTAGGCATTTGTAGGAAAGTAGTCTCCTGTGATATACAGTACTTAGGAGGAATGAGAATTTGATAAATGGCAGTTAATAGAAATAGTCATTAGTTATTAAATTTCACACATCCAGGTGATGCTGTTTTTCTGCTTTTCTGTGTCAGACTGGACTCGGATACGCTGTCCGATGAAACGAACATCACTACTCAGGTGCAGTGTTCTGGCGAAGATGAGATCACATGCAACTTTGGCCTTCATGCCAACGATGTCTCGTTCTCGTTGTCTGTTCGTGGAGTTCTCAGTGGCCGTCCTTTACTGACGCCCGAGATGCACATCAGCACTTATCTGCTGCGTAAGTTTCACATAAAGGTCTTTCCATATAATCCCTGTTAATTGACTGTACCGTATTTTCCGCACTATAAGGCGCACCGGATTATAAGGCGCAGTCTCAATTACGGGGTCTATTTCTGTACTTGACCAATACATAAGGCGCACCGTGTTATAAGGCGCATACGGTTGTTACGCCAACCAAAGTCGCACAACATTTTTACAGATTTTGGAACTCAGTCCACATATAAGGCGCACCGGATTATTAGGCGCACGGCCGATTTTTGAGAAAATTGAAGGCTTTTAGGTGCGCCTTATAGTGCGGAAAATACGGTACTAAACGTCACCTTAGATTCTTTGCTTAATCGTTTCACAATACATCATATGAAACCAAGTGAAAGTAATACACAACACAGTGACGTTGTCAGAAGTTCCCCTTTCGCTGTGTTCGTTTGTTTTTGTATTTCTTTAAGATCTTTACGTCTGATCAGCATTTTCTTTTTCCTGTTTCCACGTTCTGTTTAATTATTTTTTTTTTACTCTTGCCAGTTTTCGTACTTTACTGCTGCCTTCCTGTGTAGTGAGGCACGGTATGTGATATGATCTTGATTTACGTATGCACCCTAATAAAACATGCTGAGCGCCTGCACTTTCATCCTGCCTCATTCACCTCATGTTACAGAAACATTGTGACTAACACTGACGTACACTGGGCATGAGTGTATGGGAGTGAGCTAAGACTATGGTACGATAATTTGATAGAAATGCAATCTTTGCTACCAAACAATTCCTAGACACCTACATGCTAATTAATCTAAAGCTATTAAGCGTTCCTCTTCTAACATTCCTGGCTTTCTGGGGATAAATGTATATAAATACGATTTCTCTCCTGTTAATTCTATTGATGCCTTATAAGAATTTAGGAAAAGGAGATTTCTGTTCTCAGCTACAAAGTTAACAGCACTACAATGTAAATACTCACTGTGTGTTCAAGTCCTCCTGGAGGACTATTTACAAGTTGGGAAGTCGGAATTACAACATCAGGTGCGTTTAAGTCACTTCGGTAGGAGCACGATGGCAGTATAGCTTCTCTTAATTAAGTGCAAAAAAATACAGCAAGGGTTTTTAACTCTACTTCTAGAAAATGAAGAACAAATAATGTGCATCAGGTGTGTACTATCAGGTGTGTGTATATATATATATATATATATATATATATATATATATAATTTTATGAAGCTTTATCTGTAAGAAGCTGTGACTAATTCCCAGGTCTTTTTGACAGTTATGTGGTTAGAAAAATGTCTGATGTTCTTGTTCGTGACATTTTAACCAAACTTAGTTAGTTATCAGCGGCTTTTGATCTCATTAAGAAATTTGGGGTTGTAATATGACACTAATTTGATTGTTCCTTATTTTTATTCAATAAATGAATGATGATACACAACAGCATCTTTCCTAAAGCTGCACTTTAGGGCAATTTGAGATAACAACAGGACAAATATTGACTTGTATCTGTAAATCTGAATAACTAAATTGTTGAGAGAATATGCCATATTGGCTCGCAATCACTTTTTATGGTCCTCAGACATTATGAGCTTATTGTACTTGGGAAGATTTGAGGTGCTTGAGGTATTTAGGGATGCTTGTGAAACCATGAGAACATGTACATTTTTCTACTGATAGGAAAAGCATTTGTATGCAAGCTGTCACGTTTCACCCCTAGTGGGCAACAACCTGAACCAGCTGATGAAGGGAGCTAATGTGGCAACCAAGGCGGACCTACCTTTTCATGAACATTATCAAAGGAAGAACCACCCACAGCATGGTAATCCGAACAAGCAAATTCTACATACACCCACTGCTCACGGGCAATCCAAGCTCAAGAGCCCTGTTTCACATGTGCCCACGCTTGAGAGCCCTATTTCACACATGCCCAAGCCTGAGAGCCCTGTCTCGCCCGTGCCCATGCCTGTAAACCCTGTCTCGCCCGTGCCCACGCCTGTAAACCCTGTCTCGCCCACGCCTGAGAGCCCTGTCTCGCCCGTGCCCACGCCTGAGAGCCCTGTCTCGCCCGTGCCCACGCCTGAGAGCCCTGTCTTGCCCGTGCCCACACCTGAAAGCCAAGTTTCTGATATAAGTTCCAGCCATATCAACGCAGCAGTGGCACAGCTACAGCGGCAGACAGCACAGCTCGAGGAGTTGAGGCAATACGGGCTAGACACCGTGCTGATGTTTACGGTGCTCCAGGAGCACGTCACCCAGGGACTGGATGAACTCGAACACATGATGGCACAATATGAACAGTCACTGCAGTCTTCGCCTCGCGCCATGTTATCTCCCGTACCGGGCGTCACGTCCACGTCCGAGCCCGGGAGCCAAGTCCCGTCCACGTCCAAGCCCAGGAGCCCAGTCTCGTCCACGTCCGAGCCCGGGAGCTAAGTCTCGTCCGCGTCCAGGCCGCAGAGCCAAAGCACGTCCACGTCCAGGCTGCAGAGCCGAGGCACATCTACGTCCAGGCCGCAGAGCCGAGGCACATCTACGTCCAGGCCGCAGAGCCGAGGCACGTCTATGTCCAGGCCGCAGAGCCGAGGCACGTCTACGTCCAGGCCGCAGAGCCAAGTCACGTCCGAGAGCCAAGTCACGTCCACGTCGGAGAGCCAAGTCACGTCCGAGAGCCAAGTTACGTCCACGTCCATGAGCCAAGTTACGTCCACGAGCCAAGTTACGCCTCACGCCCTTGAGCCCCAGATCTCGCCTCACGCCCTTGTGCCCCAGGTCACGCCTCACGCCCTTGAGCCACAGGTCACGCCTCACGCCCTTGCGCCCCAGGTCACACCCTTGTGCCCCACTTCTCAGGCCTCCAAGCTCCAGACCACGGCTCAGGCCCGCGGGTTCCAAGACGAGTCTCAAGTCCACGGAGCTCCGGCACATCCTCCTTGCTCAGCTGAGGTCGTCGCCCAGTCCCCCTGCTCAGCTGAGGACGGCGCTCTGCCCTCCTGCACCGCGGCATATGCCGCGCTGTTCCCCTCTTCTGCGGAGGTCGTCGCTCAGCCTCACGGTTCCACTGAGGACGCCGCTCAGCCTCACTGTTCAACTGAGGACGCCGCTCGGCCTCTCTGTTCCGCCAAGGGCACTGTCGCTCGGCCTCTCTGTTCCGCCGAGGGCGCCGTCGCTCGACCTCTCTGTTCCGCCGTGGGCGCCGTCGCTCGGCCTCGGCCCTCGGGTTCTGCTTGGGACATTCTGCCCAGGGGGCCCACGTGGGCACTGCACCTGGGTCATGGTGCCCTCTGGTGGCTGTGTGCAGGCACTGCACCGTTGCTCTGCCGGAAGCAGAGTGCATGACAGTTCTCAACACGTGGACTGTGTTTACGTTTTTGTGTGTGTCTCCACCTGTGTTTGTCTGTTTGTACACTCCATGTCCCAGCAGCCACTGCTCACCCGAAGTCACATGTTTTCATGCACCTGTTTCACATTTGGGTTAATGAGCACTAGTGTGTGTGTGTGTGTGTGTGTGTGTGTGTGTGTGTGTGTGTGTGTAGTCCTTGTTTTCACAAAGTCTTTGTCTTTCGTTGTTTAGACTCACGTCTCTTTGTCAGTGTTTTTGTATAGTTGCCATAGTGTTTTGTTTCTTTCCATAATGTTTATGTTGATTAGTCTTAGTGCCTTTGTTTCGTTGTTGTTTGTTCTTCTTTTCAATAAATATTCAAACGCAAGTCTGCGCCTGCTTCTGCCTCAATCCCACATACGTGACACAAGCCATTTTCCACTTAAACAGTTTACTGAGGTGTTGATTAGCAAAGTGAGACTGATCAGACGAGATGGATGGAGGTGATTAACTGTAACCAACCACACGTGATGGTCTGAAGCCTGTAAAGACCAAGCAGTATGCAGAATTAAACCAATCTACACAGCTGTGGCCCTTAGACACTTCCTCCAACACAACAGAATGTTGAGACAAAGATATATTATCTTGTCATATAATAAAAGGTTATAATAATAATAATCAGTCTCAAATATAGAGTTGACCTGGATAAAGTTGTACGATATACTGTAGGTATCAAGTAACCATCTGCTGAAATTAGGCACACAAAAGCACAAAGGTGGACTCGTGTTAGTTGTAATATTTCCTGAATGACTTCTCTTCACAGGGAGGCCAGACACACCACTTCATCTGCGGTATAATGTAACTACTGAGGGTGAGGTGATGATCGCCTGGAATGACTCATGGAATAATAAACACCCATTTCACTATGAGCTCCGCTACTCACCTAACACTTCTCTCACACACTGGGAGGTGAGTCAAACCAGCAACAATTGCAATAACATCGTTGTGTTCATGACTTTTCTTCAGAATTTATACTTCTGATTTTTGTTCTTTATTGTGATACACTTGTAGAAAATTACTTCTAAAATTTCACACACTGATTTTAAATACTGAACCCTGTGGTGTGTGTGTGTGTGTGTGTGTGTGTGTGTGTGTGTCTTTGTTAGGTGCTTCATGTCCAGCATCCTTGGGTGTCTTTGAACGAGCTCACTTCTGGATTCAGATATACAGTTCAGGTGCGGTGTAAGACCCTCAATCACCTTCATTACCGGAGCGAGTGGAGTGACTGGAGCCAGCCGTTCTACCTCACACTTGATGGTATGGATACAGTTGCCACCCTTTCTAACAGTCATGTGTTCTTTTCCTTTTCCTAGCTTACAATGTATTCAAGAGTATTCCTGCTCAAATATTATTGCATTCATTATGACATTCAACCTTTTAGACTGAGGTTATTCATTTCGGTGTTTGGTCATATTTAGCCTACACGTTTGCCTCGCACCTTCAGTGTTGGGGGCTCGAATCCCACCTCCGCCCTGTGGATGTTCTCCCCGAGCTCTGTGGGTTTCCTATAGGTACTCCGGTTTCCTCCCCAGTCCATAGACATGCATTGTATGCTAATTGGCATTTCCAAATTGTCTGTAATGTGTGTCTGATTATGCTCTGTGAGTGGTTGCGACCCTGTCCAGGATGTCCCCCACATTGTGCCCCGAGTCCCTGGGGATTGGCTCTACACTCCCCACAACCCTGTGTAGGATAAGCAATACATAAAATGGATGGATGGATGGATACTATGTTCAAGGTTAGCCATTATTCTAGGACGATGCCTAATTTTGCTATCCTAGCTAATCCTGCCTCTATATTTCCACCCTGTTAGGTTCCTCCTTATTCGTCTTAACAGAGTGAAATAAACACAAAATGCTTCCATTGTAAAGGCATTCACAAGTTTTAGAAAACCCTTGAGATTCAAAAGGCAGTGCATACAAGACATGGCCCAAGTAATAACAATATAATATCAATTGGTAATAGTAATGTAATGTATGTATTTATGACTGGAGCTCCATGAATAATTTATTACCATTAAGAGAGATCACAAGCTCATTTGCCATAAAACTACTATAAGCTAGAATGCAGTGGTTAAATAGTATACCTTTTTTTATTATTATTATTTTTTTTAAATAACAGCTTTTACTTGTTTTTTGCAATGTTCTGAACATTGAGGCTCTGAAATGTACTCTTGTCTATTAGAAATGTACTTTTGAATGTACTCTTGTCTATAGAGCAGTTCTGTGCCATTGTACTACTTTTCCATTAAGTCCCTAATTTATTCTTTTTATTATTATTATTATTATTATTATTATTATTATTATTATTATTATTATTATTATTATTATTATTGTTATGGAGAGCTCTTTATGCATGTTTTACTGCATCAGCCCATATTGTATCTGAGCACTGAATCTTGCTTTAGCTATTTAACAGACCATATATGGTGTTTGTTGTGCTGTAGCCCTTCATTATACTGACTTGCTAGAAATAGCAGTTGTTTTTCTGATGTGGTCACTTTTAGTTTCGCCAATCCGGCTTTGTTTTTTTTTTTTTGTTTTTTTTTGTGAAAGAGCTTTTATGTTTTGTGAAAAAAGCTGTTATTAAAAGTCTCTATGAATTTAACATTGAACATTGCCTTGCAAAATCTCACAGGATTCACAGGTCTACCATGTCTAACCATTGGGACCAGATGAGTCAGCTGTATGCCCAGTAAGAGTGATAGCTCTAAGTTTGTGTGTTTATTTAGCTTTCTCCATAGATTTTCAGCTTTGTTTCAGATGGCTTGCAGCAGTTGTTGGTGTTTATAGAGACACTGTTGTATTGTTTATAGAAATACAACATGACTTAATGTTCTCATAAGTAGAGGGAGTGCTTAGCACAAACGGTGACTCAATTTACTTGTGATGGAGTTTCTTCATTATCTGCAAAGTTGAGTAAATCAATGTGAGTTAAGATATCTGGCTGGGAATAAAACAATTTTCTGTTATATATGCATTTATTATAGTATATGTTTGTACACAGGGAAAAGGATATGTAATTTACTACCTCATTGTGTGTTCCATTTGTGTGTGTCTTTGTCGTTTGCCTCACACCTCCAGGGTTGGGGGTTTGATTCCCACCGCTGCTCTGTGTCTGCAGAGTTTGCATGTTCTCCTGGTGGACTGGGGGTTTCCTCCCCCAGTCTAAAGACATGCATGGTAGGCTGATTGGCATGTCCAAAGTGTCCATAGTGTATGAATGGGTGTGTGAATGTGTATGTGATTGTGCCCTGCCATGGATTGGGACTACCCAGCCTTGTGCCCCATGTCTCCTGGGATAGACTTCAGGTTCCGCGCGACCCTGAAGGATGATGAGCGTTATAGAAAATGGATGGATGGATGGTTGTGTCTTTGTGTCTCCTGCCTTAGGCTAATCACCAGGCAACACTATTGTAAATAATTCTAAAAACCTTTGGATGTGCTGCCCCATAGACTACAGTATCTATTAGATAAGCCATACAGGTGTATCTATATTAGATAAGCCATACAGGTAATGGGAATAGCTAATGGGTAACTAATGAGTAACTAATGGGAATAGCCAAACAGGCGTATCTATATTAGATAAGCCATACAGGTGTATCTAAATTAGATACAACCTACAGAAATTAGATCAGCCATACAGGTGTATCTAAATTGGATATGCAATACAGGTGTATGTAAACCGGATAAACCATACAAGTGTATCTATATTGGATAAGCCATACAGGTGTATCTAAAGGGAATAAACCATTCAGGTGTATTTATATTGGATAAGCCATACAGGTGTATCTATATTGGATAAGTCATACAGGTGTATCTAAAGGGAATAAACCATTCAGGTGTATTTATATTGAATAAGCCATACAGGTGTATCTATATTGGATAAGTCCTACAGGTGTATCTAAAGGGAATTAATCATACAGGTGTATCTAAATTAGATATTAGATACACCCTACAGAAATTAGATCGCCATACAGGTGTATCTAAATTGGATATGCCATACAGGTGTATCTAAAGGGAATAAACCATACAGGTGTATCTAAATTGGATATGCCATACAGATGTATCTAAAGGGAATAAACCATACAGGTGTATCTAAATTGGATATGCCATACTGGTGTATCTATATTGGATAAGCCATACAGGTGTATCTAAATTAGATATTAGATCTAAATTAGATACCCCTACAGAAATTAGATCAGCCATACAGGTGTATCTAAATTGGATATGCCATACAGGTGTATCTAAAGGGTATAAGCCATACATTCAATATATACAGACAAGTTATAAAGGCAGAATAGGTTATTAGCACAAAACTAAAACTATAGTGACACTCCACCGCAGCCATGTAAAGTAGCAGGGTAAGGAAATGCGTAAACTTGTGCTTTTTCAAATGTAGTGTGTAGTTTTGAAATGGAGAGATAATGGAATTAACGTCTTAGTAGCAATGCAATGGTGATATACAGCTATTACCACAGAAACTTATCATTGCTGGTGTTTGTCAGTGCAGTGAGTCACAAGATTGAATGTTTTGTGAGTATGGAGGCAGTTACAGAGGATGCAGTTCCAGTGGGTTGGTCTGTTTCATTAAGATGATGGCCCTTGGGAAGAAGCTGTTTTTCTCTGCATGAGTAGATGTTCCTGTACTGCTTCTGGATGGCAGGAGGGCAAACAAATGTTGGCAGATTTAAGTGGGATTTCTGGAGATGTTTGTTTTGTAGTGTAGCAACATGATCCATAGAGGGACTCCAAGGCTGGGAGCTGCTGACTTTCTGAGTGCTGCACTGTAAAACCGGATAAGTTCATTTAACTGAAAAAATTTGAGGAAACTAATTACCTCAAAAATTTAAAGTTGATAAATCAATTTCTTTAAGCCAAATACACTTAAATATAACAAAAATGTAACTAAAACTTGTTATATTTAAGTGTATTTGGCTTAAAGAAATTGATTTATCAACTTAAAATTTTTGAGGTAATTAGTTTCCTCAAATTTTTTCATTTAAGTGAACTCATCCGGTTTTACAATGAGTGTGTGCTCGCCAGGTTTCCTGTTAAAGTCCATCGCAACTTTTCAACAGCTTCCTGATCCAGCCATGATAATGATTTCAATACTTTCTTCTTTTGTCAAAGGCATTCTTAAAGGCTATCTGGAATATAACCTATAATATAAACTAAGTATTAAAGATTTTGGAAGACATATTGCTAAAAATTGTTTGTGGACACCCTGTACAAAAACATTGCCCTGATCTGCCAACTCCTTGACTCCAATACCTATCCATCCCTATGTCCATCCCCGTCTCCAAAAAACTAATTTTGTGTCGAACCTCATCCACTTCATGGTTAGCAAGTTTACCATCTTGGAAAAGCAGCTCCAAATTTACACTTCTTTCATTTGGTTTCATTCATTCATTCATTATTTATTGAGATTGCGTAATTTTTCCCTTATAGCAATTACTACTTGCCAATGCTGGCCATTAAACACCATGTCTGTATTACTGAGTAGTAAAGATAAAGGCTACAGCGTGATTGACAGTAAACACTCAGTATGTGAATTAAAATGTATTCAGTACACATATTTTAAATGCACTGTTTCAATAATTATGTCTAATTGTTTGCCCCATGTAGTTTAATTTTCTATGCAATAATAAGACCATTGATATGAAACATTAAGATGCTTCTGTTCAATTCTTGAAATCATCTTCCTGCTGCTGTTGCCACTCAAATCATCAGGAAAAGATAATCATCGATTCACTTCCATTGGAGCCATAAATACTCATGGTGGCGAGGACAGGATGTGTTGGTGTGCTTTAAATCATGCGCTTTCCATCAGGTGATTTAAAAAACAATCTCATCTGTAGTCTCATCTCATCAAAATCTCTAGAAGACTATAAGCCTTACAAATTAAGATTTTCGTGAAAAAGGAAAGCAAATAATACAAAATCAGGCAAGCAGGGCAAAGGGAACAGTCCAGAGAGCTGTGGAGCAAGTGACATCAGCGTAAGTACACGGCTCATAAATTTGCTCAATGAATGGGAGAAAAACACAGGATATAAAAGAGAGGATGCTGAGGAGTGACAAAAGATGTGACATCAGCATGCTCTTTATAGACCTTTTAGCTTTTTCACGTTTTGAGTGTAACCTGGTTTGCTTGTGGATTCTATCATGTAGAAAACCCTCATGCTGATCTATTCTTCTCTTTACGGTCTATTTACAAGTTCACCTTCCTGATTAAAAAAATATTCTGCTTGGTGCATTGTACACCTGAGATAAGTGTCTGACAAATTGCATGCGGAACACCTTGCCTGTCAGTCATGCTCCTCAGTCATTGCTCAGAAATACAAACATTATAGAGTCCCCTGTTAAATGACCAACTTTACCAGATACTATTATTGTAGAAAAATAATGCAATTTATTTCTGCTACGAAAAAAAAATTGCAAGGAAATTAGAGAAGTAAATCTGATCTGCTTTTCCAAGAGGGACAACTTGACATCTGATCTGTTTCTGGCTTCTCAAACAAGTAGATAAGAAAAAAATAAAATTGTAGGCTTACTTATTCATGGGACCCTGAAATGAGGATATCTGTATGTAATTGCATGCAGTTATATTTTAATACAGCAAATTGCATGAAAGGGTTCTAATATCTATAAAAATAAATGTAAATAAACAACAGCTTTATCTTTACACTCATTGAGCATTTGGTGCACTCAGAGCTTAATAAACAGGCTACACAACATAGCAACAAATTGAGATGCCAACGTAGTCGTGCTTTCAAGTGCCATCGTAGGGTTGTACTTTTTGATCTTCAATAAACAACTCCTATCATTCCACCAAAAGAGGTAATCCATGGGGGAAGAAATGCAGGCTTGTTTTGCAGTGTTTTCTTTAGTTCTTTCACCGAGTATTTGTCTTGCATCATGTGAGCAGGATTATTGTGCATTTGGCAAACACTTGTTAGGCTTAGTCACCATAGTAACCTACATGGAAAGGTTCAGTGCGCTCGCGTAGATGAGGATGGAGATTGAAGATGGAGGATCAGAAGATGAAAGGAAACTTCTACTTGCCTTAACCGCTTTAATTCAGCTTCAGTCGCTCAACTCAAACTTATTGCTGTTTTGTGAACTTCTTTCCTATAAATGTTTGGTTAGGGTTGAGGTACTTGCTTTGCGCAACCTCCAAACAAACCAATTGTAAGCAAACAGCAGCCATCTGTACTTCAGAAAAGCATGTTTGTTGACATTAACTGGGGGCGGCTGTGGCTCAGTCGGTAGAGCGGGTCGTCCACTAATCCACTAATCGTAGGGTTTGTGGTTCGAATCCCGGCCCGGGTGATCCCATGCCGAAGTGTCCTTGGGCAAGACACTGAACCCTAAGTTGCCTCCGATGGCAAGCTAGCACCTTGCATGGAAGCTCTGCTACCATTGGTGTATGAGTGTGCACTTGTAAGTCGCTTTGGATAAAAGCGTCTGCTAAATGAATAAATGTAAATGTAAATGTGTAGCATCAGAGATTATAAAATGGATAATTCCAGAGAACTCAGGGCATGAGGAGGGGGGCAACCCATCCCTGTGCACTATCGCGCACACACACTCACATGCCCATTCACACAATATGGACAATTAAAAGATGTCAAACAGCCTACAGAACATGTCTTTGGACTGGGGGTGGAAACAAGAGTACCCAGAGGAAACCCATGAAGCACGGGGAGAACATGCAAACTCCACTGATGCAGGACGGAGGCACGACTTAAACCCCAACCCCGGAGGTGCGAGGCAAACGTGTTAATGTTGTAGGAAATTTTCTAAAACAAGTTATTTCCTGAGATCAATAAATTTATTTATTTATTTGTATAGCGCTTTTTCCAACATCAAAAAGTCTCAAAGCAGCTTTACAGAAACATATAAACACAGGATATAGATTTATAAGTGTGTAGATTATTCACTTGACTAATAACAGCTGTAAACATTTATTTCCTTTCCCTCTAACTCAAAGTTAATTTAAAAAAAACAGTCACGTTACTGAGAAACCTCATAGCTGAATCCCTCCATCTTGAAGACTTTGCTCTGTTGGAAAGCTTAGTTACAAAGTTACTAAGTTCAGTTATAGCGTTACCTCAGACTATTACAAATTCCTGTAAAACACTGGAAGCTCCTTCAAAAAATGTTAAATAAACATCTCATACAAAACTTCACCATATCAACAATTATACACTGTTTCTATAGCGCGTCTGCGATATACAGTGGTGTGAAAAAGTGTTTGCCCCCTTCCTCATTTCCTGTTCCTTTGCATGTTTGTCACACTTAAGTGTTTCGGGAACATCAAACCAATTTAAACAATAGTCAAGGACAACACAAGTAAACACAAAATGCAATTTGTAAATGAAGGTGTT
>JAFFST010052632.1:561516-583199 GCA_022414735.1 Noturus placidus
CTAAGGGTGGCCCAACCAGTTATTAGGTTTAGGGGGGCAATCACTTTTTCACACAGGGCCATGATGGTTTGGATTTTTTTTCACCTTTAATAATAAACACCATCATTTACAAATTGCATTTTGTGTTTACTTGTATTGTCCTTGACTATTGTTTAAATTGGTTTGATGTTCCGAAACACTTAAGTGTGACAAACATGCAAAAGAACAGGAAATGAGGAAGGGGGCAAACACTTTTTCACACCACTGTAGTAAGTCCCTATGTAAGTTGTTACTATAGAAATGTTGACATATTGTTTTAATAAAAACCTTGTATCAAAGAACTGCTGTCAGAGCTGCTGTTATAGAAAAATAATCAATACATTCTGACTGGTCAGAATTGAGCATTCAACAGTGCTGTGGCCATAAATAAGAGTAAGCATTTGATGTTTAACGTTGACACCCTTTCAAAAGAGTACGTTATGAATAACGTATTCATAACGGGGTTGTCCACTAATCGTAGGATTGGCGGGTCGATTCCCGGCCCACATGACTCCACATGCCGAAGTGTCGTTGGGCAAGACACTGAACCCCAAGTTGCTCCCGATGGCAAGTTAGCACCTTGCATGGCCGCTCTGCTACCATTGGTGTGTGAGTGTGTGTGTGAATGGTTGAATGAGACGCAGTGTAAAGCGCTTTGGATAAAAGTACGCCATTTACCATTGAATAAGATGAGTTGGAGTGTTGCATTTACAGAATAGAGTAAAACTTTCCAGAAAATTCCCTGCTCTGTACATATACTATGAAAAATCTTGTCACTTTGTTTACTAAGAAATTCTTCTTTATACTTGTTAAACTCTCTGTTTTTTGTTTCAACCCTCAACAGTGAGCTACATCCCTGCTGAAGTGTTCTCCAGGCCTGGTGCAGAAGTAACGGTTTACGGTGTGTTTCACAACCACAGCTGGACTGCCAGTAAAGCTGTGTGGATGCTAAATGGCCAGATGCTTCCAGAAAGTCAATACCGAATGATCAATGAAAGAGTCAGCGCAGTCACTATCAGGTCAAAAGAACCTGGCTTTGATACACTGATGTGCTGTTACCCAATGGGAGAGAGGTATAAGTGCAGTATTGCCTACACCAAGGTTTACGTAGAAGGTGAGACAAATTGCGTCAGTATCTCAGATTCTTGTCTCACTGATACAAACAGCATGGAAATATTTATTCTTGTATCTATATATCTTTCCTGTTTTGTTCGAGTGTATTTACTGAATAGAAATTCAAGGAGTTCATCAGCAAGATTTCCACCAATGATGATAAATCTGCATAAGTTTAATATATAAATGTTTACGGCCAACCCATATATTAGTCAGTCCCCAGTCATCTTTTATACGTAACGAATCAGAAGGAACATGCATTACTTTCATATTGATCATTTGCAGTTATTTATAATGTCTTCATTTTCAGGATTCTTTGATGCGAATATAACCTGTCAAACTGATCAGCGTTCGAGAGTTGATTCAATGACCTGTAAATGGAATAAGAGCGTGTGGGCTGTGATACGCTTCCTGTACAGGTATGCAGATTCACACCCTGTGTTTTTTTTTTTTCCCTAAAATTGAGGCTTCTCGGACATTAGTGTAGAAAAAGTGCTGGCTGGAGCATCAATTTTGCTGATATGAAAATCATACGAGTCCTACCGGCTAACTAGCTGTTATAGATATCTAGATTACATGTATTATTATTAACAATAAATCATTCATTCATTCATTCATTCATCTACAGTCTGGTTTGCAGAGGATCCTGAGCATATCCCCAAACATCCTAGATGGGATGTGAGTCTACAGCAGGGCAACACACATACACACACACACACACCTTCACTCCTAGGGGCAACTTAAGAGTAGCCAGTCCATCTACAAGCATGTTTTTGGGAGGTGGAGGAAACCAGAGAACCTAGAGGTAATAATAAAGATTAGACTTATTTTTCTTAACATTTAGACAAATATGGCTTTATCTAAATGGTAAATTGGCTGCACTTATATAGAACCTTTTAACCTTAGCGGTTAGTGCTTTACACTGTTTCTCATTCACTCAATCTCTCACACACACTCACATAGCTTGTCATCAGGAGCAACTTGGGGCTCAGTGTCTTGTCCGAGGACACATTGGCATGTGGAGGGCCCAGGAATTGACCTACCATCCTTGTGATTAGTGGATAACCTGCTCTACCCCTTGAGCCACAGCTGCCCTGGTTATCTTTGGCTAGTCATAAAATCAAGGAGAATGCCTCTGTAACTAGGCAGCATTTATTAGGATTCTCTATGCAGCTGCAGTTGGCATTCAGTACTTTCAGCTAAAATATTTATGGTAAAGATTCTTATATTTGTTCACTAGCAAGACTAATGTTCCTTCAGCACTCTGTCCTCTGTGTTTGTTCTTTTTGTTTGCCCTCGGAGCTGTACTGTGTGATTGGTTGAGTGATAAAACAGTCCTTGACCTCACTCAAAAGTTAAGGATAGAATGGAAACAAGAATTGGTAGCATTTAGTATATATAGAATAAAAGATATAAGACTGCATTCAATAGGATGGCAGGTAAACCATGTGCTGTTGATTATAAAAAAAGCATGTAGTTTCATGATGGCCTTATTGTGTTCTCTCTGTCCTCTTCTTTTTTTTTTCTGGTTTTTTTTTTTTTTTTTTTTTTTTTTTTTTTTTTTTTTTTTTTTTTTTTTTAGACGTTCTAGGCGAATGTGTGAGGAGATATCACATGAAGAAGGTATCATGACACAAACACACGGAGAAACCATGGCTGGGGTGGAGGAGTGCCCAGATGGAGCTGGAGATTATCGTGAATGCACCCTGCGAGACCTAAGCCTGTTCTCCTGCTATAAAATGTGGCTAGTGGTGGAAGGCGGATATAATAAAGTGAGATCACTTCCTGTCTTTGTCTCACCTATAGACCATGGTGAGTGTTTGAGGTTATTGTTGTGATATTGCATTACTTATCCTGTTTCATATTAAGTGTAACAGTTATTTTGGGGGAATCATGTTTTGGTACATCCTTCTGTGATGAGGGGAATGACAATAACGATACACAGCCATACTTATGTTCTCCAGTGAAACCGGCCCCATCTTCAGACCTGGAAGCAGTCACTTTACCTAACAAAACACTAAGCGTAAGCTGGAAGCGTCCTCACCAGCCTGCGTATGATCTGCAATATGAGCTACGCTATGTACCTATGCATGTGATGGCAGATTTACAGTGGAAGGTAAGGAAAAATTTCAGCTGTACCATGATCATGTAACGTGCGCTTACAGACAAGTGTATACTCACGGTGTGTTTTATTACAGACAATCGAAAAATCAAAGTCGCTATCCATAGCGGGAGACAATAAACTGGTAGTGTAAAGATCGGCTATGATGATGTCATGTGGGGTCAAGGGGTGTGGTCGCCACCCTGTTCTCCCTCTCTGTGACCTGCACATCATGGTTCTGACATGCTGTCTCATGTTAATGTACCATCTCGGGATATTTACTCGGTTAATCCTCTTCTAATGACCGACCTGTAACCATGCATATGCCTATGGTATCCTGCAGTGTAATAAACGAAGAACAGCACTTTCCAATTATAAGGATTCGGTTAGATCCTCACGGTTTTCTCAGGAAAGTTGATATAACTCAGCCGGACATGAAGTGAAGGTGCTATTCTTCATTTATTACACTGAAAGTAACGCATGGTTTCAGGTCAGTCAATAGAATTAGGAGTAACCGAGTAAACATCCCGGATATGGTACATTAACGTGAGACAGCGTGTCAGAACCACGATGTGTAGGTCACGGAGAGGGAAAACAGGGTGGCGACCACACCCCTTGACCCCACATGACATCATCATAGCTGATCATTACAGTAGGCAACATAAACACGGAACAGATGCATGTATTTGTTAAACAAACCAACAATGGGATAGAGGCAGGGCTAACCGAAAGCAAAGGCATACAGCCCTAACATAACATAAACAAAAGCTAAAATTCTCAAAACAAAATGGCACGACAAGTGTGCAGCATGAGAGAGGGAATTCGACAGATCATAATATTCTGGAGGATGACCAGATGACCAGATGGCATGTGGTAAAGCAGTTTATGTTTACAAGAATTTATATAGCTGCATAATTGAGATGCTTTGAGAGTGCAAGCTATTGATATGGCCACTTCCACTTGGTTCAAGTGGCTTGGAGGTACGTTGGAGGTTGTGTGAGTTTGAATACCAGCAATGACACAAGCATTATGTCTGGGAGTACACTTACTCTTATTAGTTTGAAGTTCATCTTCCCCTATCAGTCTGATGCTACTCAACTGTGCCCGTCTGTTTATTTGATTATACAGAACTGAGACAGTTGGACCATGGTATTGAGTTTGGTTTTATTGAGAACCAAATATTTTATGAATAGTTATTTTTTTGTTCTACAGCAGTTACAGATTCATAGTTATGTCCTTCACAGGTGTTTGGCCCTCTGTTTGAGTCATGGGTAACAATTCTGGTACAGGACTCATGCATACAGTACAAGGTTGAGGTGCGCTGCCGAAGACTTCACGGCCCAGGTTACTGGAGTGACTGGAGCCAGGCTAGTACATCCTCAGTTTATAGTATTAAAGGTGAAACTCTTATATAACCTTATTTACTGCATTAGATACCATGAACAAAGCATAACACTTACTAAGTAACAAAGTTAGTTAACACCTGGTAATGGATGTTTAAGTGTTACTGACAGTCACCTGCACTGACAAATGTTTATTCAAACCATGACTACAAATAAGTCCACATAACATGACAGCATGTTCCTAAATATTGATAACTTACTGAAATCTGGTCGCCAGGTCTAAATATTGAAGCTTGCTACAGCCTCAGTTCTGAATTTTGCTACTGAACAACTGTAACCATGTTCATTAAGATGTTGTCCATGTGGGCTTCATTTTACTCATTGATGGTATGAAGACTGCATTGTAAAACCGGATAAGTTCATTTCACTCAAAAAAATTTGAGGAAACAAATTAGCGTATTTTCCGCACTATAAGGCGCACCTAAAAGCCTTAAATTTTCTCAAAAATTGTCTGTGCGCCTAATAATCCGGTGCACCTTATGTGTGGACTGAGTTCCAAAATCTGTAAAAATGTTGTGCGACTTTGGTTGGCGTAACAACCGTATGCGCCTTATAACACAGTGCACCTTATGTATTGGTCAAGTACAGAAATAGACCCCGTAATTGAGACTGTGCCTTATAAAATATAGTGCGGAAAATACGGTACCTCTCAATTTTTTACTTTGGTATCAATTTCTTTAAGCCAAATACACTTAAATATAACAAAAAAAAAATACTCAAATTTGTTATATTTGAGTGTATTTGGCTTAAAGAAATTGATTTATCAACTTATTGTAATTAGTTTCTTCACATTTTTTGAGTTAAATGAACTTATCCGGTTTTAGAATGTGGTTAATGCAGGTGTTGATTATTTGGCTTATGTAGTTTATTATTCATTCAAATTCAATTCATTGTTACTGTTACAATTCTACATATAATTGTTTAATGCAACATTAATGTGAAGCATTGCCAAATAATCTTCAAAAGGAAGAGTGATCTATTTCTTTGAAGTAATTATTATGATGTGTTTTCCAAAACAGTTCATAGTCGAGCTGAACAGTACTGAAGAAAAGATTATATTTTATTATTTATTAAGGAGTAAAATTGTACTCAAATACACTAATAAGCTAGCTATCAGTCCAGTAATGGAAACGATGCATTTAGACAGGGAATGAAGACAACAGTTCGGTAAACTGGTTGACTCGTAACATTTCCCATTAAGCACTGACTCACCATCCAGAGATATCTATGGAGTTGGCCATTATTGCACCAATAATATATTGTTATTGGTGTATTCTTTTCTCCGTCCTAGTTAGGCATTCATTTGCGATTATATTTATATTGATTCACTAGACAGCCGCATTTATTCAAATTGACTTATAATTGTCCCTGAATATTTGTCTGTTCCTTCCGGTCTAATCCACAGGGCTCATTACAGTAGATGGTCTACATTTTTACTCTTTTCAACACACTTGAACCATATAGTTAGTGTACTTCATTTCTTAGGCCTTGTATGAAAGCAAAAAACCCGAGTGACATGTGAGCTGGGTTGGAAAACACTGCTTTACATTGAAAGCCTGACTGATACATGTATTTGGTTTGATACGTCATGACATCAATACTTTTTAAATGAAGACCGTGTAAATACTGGTGCTGGTTATTAACGCACTCTGCTTGTTTGATTTCAGCACCAGAGATGGGCCCAGACTTTTGGCGAATTATACAAGAGAGTAATTCAAGTTACTCTAATGTGACTCTGCTCTTTAAGGTAATACAGACTTAATTTATACGTTTATGCATTCTATATCAAATGTGGCATTAATAACAGTGAAACGGAGTGAGCTGATACATTCTGTATAATCGCTTATCCTTTTTTGCATTTTTTACGTTTTAGGCTTATTTAAAAAAAAAAACTTAGTTTAATGGGTAAAGTCATGTTGGGCTTATTTTAAATTCCAGAAGGTGCATCAATATGCATGAGGTTTAAAACATTATGACAATTAATGGCATTAAAGCCATTTCAGAGGTAACAAATGACTGATGATGTGATTGCATCCATTGAAGAAGCACTTAACGTCCAAGAATCAAGGCAGCATGATGTGCATGGTCTATCCACTGCATTGCTGTGGGTCAGCGATTTTATTATTACTGTTAAATGGTCTGGATTCGAGTCCCGCCAGGGCCATGTGTGTGTGGAGTTTGCATGTTCTCCCAGTGCCGGGTACTCCGGTTTCATCCCCCAGTCCAAAGACATGCTGATTGGCGTGTTTAAAGTGTCCGTAGTGTATGAATGTGTGTGTGTGAGTGTGTATGTGATTGTGCCCTGCGATGGACTGGCACCCTGTCCAGGGTGTACCCCGCCTTGTGTCTGATGCCTCCTGGGTTAGGCTCCAGGTTCCCTGTGACCCTGATAAAGGAGTAATCGGGAGAGGATGGATGCATGGATGGTAAATGGTCTGCACTTATATAGCACTTTTATCCAAAGTGCTTTACACTGTGTCTCATTCAACCATTCACACACACACACACACACACACACACCAATGGTAGAAGAGCTGCCATGCAAGGTGCTAGGTTGCCATCGGGAGCAACTTGGTGTTCAGTGTCTTGCTCAAGGACACTTCGGCATGTAGTGTCATGCGGGCCGGGATCGAACCGCCAACCCTACGATTAGTGGGCAACCCGCTCTACCACCCGAGCCACAGCCGCCCTCATTAATGTTGCTGTTAATGTAGTTTTAGTCAGGAGGAGTATGATTTAGTCTATTAGTCTGTTAAATTGTGTAGTTCTTAGACTAAGTGAATGTAGATTTATAATCTGTCATGCTAATGTGTTTATTATAGTTGTTTACTTCTGAATATAGCCTACAAAGCTCAATAGCATAAGCAAGTATAATAAGGTCAACTTGATTCCAGCTGTTGTTAATATGATACACAATACCATCTAACTTTTAACATAGTGTAACTTGTTTGGGCTATGTATGTGTGTGGAAAGTCCAGGAATAAAAAGCTTCAATTACTTGAATATGTAAATATGTTGGATCATGTTTGCCTATTATGCCTAACCTATAAGTAGATGGATTATATTTAAAAGAAAACGTTAAAACCCCAATCTGTGGTTTAATCATAAAGGGAACGGTGAAACCTTTTTAAATAGTTGCAACACTTGTATAAGATGTCCTATCATTTCTGAGCACTAGGAGAAGCTACTATAGGCATTATGTTACAGTATGTGACAGGTGACAAAATGTATTTTCAATATTTGCATATGCACCATATTCATAACCCTACTCTCCTTACTTGAAAGCCCACTCCATCCACTCTTCACAATTCTCCATCTTTATTCCATGCTGTCTACGAAGAACCTGGTTGCAACCAGGGATGCATCAATACCAATACTGGTTCATTACCATGCACATTTACTTGTACTTGTAAAAAAATACTCTAATACTAATTCAGCGTTCGACTTACATCAGAAGTCAGAGCTCAGTATTATGTCAGTTCTGTTCTCTGTGCATCTAGCCAGCTAGCTAACTGTGATGAGCTGTGTATATGTTTCTCCTGAAAACAATGAACCTTATAGTCAATATTATAAATTGAACAAGTTAATATGTCTGTATGTTTAAAAAAAAAAACTACAGCAAATGTAAATATATACAGTATAATGCGTTGAAAGGTAAGAAGAGCGACTTTCTTAATGTTGATGCTGTGAGTGTCGACAGTGACAGTGCATAATAAAATGTTCTATAATAAGAGTCCACATGACAACCCCAAGTTGCTCCTGATGGCAAGTTAGCGCCTTGCATGGCAGCTTGCATGGCAGCATGTGTGAGTGTGTGTGAATGGTTGAGTGAGACACAGTGTAAAGCGCTTTGGATAACAGTGCTATATAAGTGCAGACCATTTACCATTCAGTGATGTGCCTGAGTGAGTAATACTATGTCAGTTACTAATTCCACTATCAGTATTGGTATCAACAAGTACCAACAAGTCTTCAAAAAAAGGGTATCACTGCATCCATAGTTGCAACAGATTATGATTATGCAAATTTGTAATTATTATGCAGTTCTATAGAAAAAAAAATATTTTTTTTCTAGAATGATTTCTTATTAGTTTTAATTCTGTTGTCTTGCAGACATTTCCAGTAGAGGAACGAGCCAGCTGTGTGCAGGGACTTGTAGTCGTGCACCAGACTTCAGGGGGCATAGTGTGGTCAGATGACATCGCCCCAAGCTCAGTTTACACATTCCAGTGGCGAGAGGACGTGCATAGTATCACTGTCATGTCTCGTAATTCTTTGGGCTCCTCAGCCAAGAATAGAAACATGACTCTGGTGCGTCAACCTAAACGTGAGTCAACAAGTCCCGGTCATAACACTGCATACTGACACTGACTAGTGAACTTTAGAGCAGATCGCCTTCTTCAGTGCATGTCAGCATGTTGAAAAGATCATGCTGTTGAGCTCTTGCTTATCACCATGTACTTTTCTTCTATTTTAGCTCGCTTATTATGTATTTTGTTCCCCCAGCTAATTGCTTTGATAAGAGCTGCTTGTTTTTTAGACACAGAACCCAGTCTCTATTTGCTTATGGAACATTCTGCCACTCCTGTAACGGGAAAGACAGCCGGCTTATTAGATGTATTTTTTTTGTGAACATCTCGTCCATAATACACTACACTTACAGTACTTACATTATTATGACAAGCAGCAATGCAGTGAGAGCCTCATGCTGCCTCACATAGAGAAAAGTGATCATTCTTACTAGAACTGACTCTGAATCATTATCATCGATGTGGATAAAAATCGATTTATGCATTTTGATTAACGGCATTAAGGAATACTAAATACGAAATGTTCTAAATACAAGTCCATCATTTTATCTCTCTTCATATGTGCATGCGAGTCAGCTCCCAATGACCACTTAAAAGAATCAACTCAAAGAGTCGACTCATTGACAAACGACACTCCAGTGTATCAGTACATGGGTCTTTTATTTCCCATCTTCAGGACAGTGTGTGCGTTGGTTCCACGTAGCAGCCAATGCATCGTGCGTGTTTCTCTCCTGGAGCCTGGTGTGTGAGCAGCCATTGCTCCTTTCCTTCGTCCTTGAGTGGCTGGAGTTGAGTAGTGATTCCAGCCAGGGCAGGACTTTAGTGGGGAGAGTAGAGTGGCTCAGAGTTGCCTCAACCGCCAGGGATCTTCAGCTGTGCCGTAAGTTTGTAACTTTTACATTTGTTCTGAAATATTTTGTGGCAGAAATAACTTACAATAAATGTGTTACCTGTCTACGGATGCAGTTTTGTTGAGACTATGTCTTAGAGGCTCACACATTCTCTAAGACATAGTGCTTACAGTATATTGGCTATTTCTTTGTCTTTGTGGTGGAAGTGAATTTGCAGAGTGGGATTTAATTTGTTTTCTTTGGCAAACTATTGATTCTGGTAAAATATATGATGATCCTTTCATATCCAGCATATACAGTACCGTACCCTGTGTCAACTGTTTTATTAAAAATTGCTAGCCATAACTGAATTGCTTGTTCTTATTTGTTACAAATAAAGTACAGTGCCCTGTAATTGTACAGTAATATTGACACCCTTGGTAACTATGAAGACTGTGAAAAACTGTCTTTATTGTTTAACCTTTTACTCTTTTGTTTAAAAGAAAAAATCATAAAAATACTCTGCTCTCATGGATATCGAACAATTGTAAACGCAACATGCTTTTATCCTCACAAAAATATCCAGCCATGGTCCATTTTAAGCTTTCTGGGCATAGGAAGTCAGGTTTTCATTTAATATCTGTTGATATTTATTAGTCCATGATGCCATGTATTCTAACAAACTGTCCAGGTCTACGTGACTGGCACTTCTTAATTATTGCCCTGATGGTGGAAATGGGCAGTTTCAATGCTTGGCTATTTTCTTATAGCCACTTTCCATTTTGTGAAGCTCAACAACCTTTTGTTGCACATCACAGCGATATTCCTTTATCTTACCCACTGTTATGAATGATCATGGGAATTTGGCCTGTGTCCTGCCATATTTATACTCCTGTGAAACAGGAAGTCATGGTTGAACAATTTCCTGTTCCTAGTCACCCAGGTGTACTAAAAAATGTAAAATATCATTGGGAATGTACTTCAAATATTTTTTTCTCACATGAATTCATAGGGGTGTCAATAATCACACATGTCTATTTAATAAAGATATATTTTTTTTGGATAAATCTGTGTTTGCAATTGTTTGATATCCATGAGAGCATAGTATGTTTGGGATTTTTTTAAACAAAAGATCAAAAGTTTAAACAATAAAGTCAATTTTTCACAGCCTTCTTTGATTATATTTATCAACGGTGCCAATATTAGTGGAGGACACTGTAAGTCAGTCATCTGTATGTAATTAGTATTATGGTGAAGTGGAGGTAGACTTTAAAAGAATTGGGTTGAAATGGCTCAGGACTTGAAGCCAGGGGAAAACGAAGACGTGCCGAAGAGGTACCACAAGTGCCTGAAGTTGGCTGTCTGAAATGAAAGGTCATTAAGAAACCTCTGGGTGAGCTTTGATGTGACAGGTACATGAAAATAAGATGTTTTGGACATGTTTGTGTATATATCATATTAATACATTGTATTTCACACAGGGCCTTTTTATGGCACAGAGGAGTTTAAACTGTACCCTGTGTTTGTGGATGGTGAGGGGGAGCCAGTGAGATGCACAGGTAACACAAAGTACTAAATCATTGTTTTATTGTATGAGAAATATTCAGAGGTGCCAGCTTTGCTAACCAAAACATTTTACCAGAAAAAAAACTATAGCATATGTCCATAGATCAGATGGCTATTTTTTTCCCCAATATGCAAGAGTAAGAAAACAGTGAGGCAATAATCCGGTGTTAGCACTACTTAATTATTAGTAAGTCCTCTTTTTTTTTTTTACACAATCAGAGACATCAGTCTCATCCACTTGGTTTTTATTGGCTCACAAGCAAAAGGCTTGTAAATTCTCAGGTCATAATATTCATTATTAGAAGCAAATGAGTGTCTTTCACATCCCCTGTCCTTTCCCCTTCGGTGAATTGTGCTTTTCTGCCAGAATTTTATTCAATGGTTCAAAATTGTAAAAATGCTATGGCTAAACTGTAGATTGTGGCACATTTGAAAATTGTATAACAAAGTAGTAGGTTAAAATGAAAAATTGGCAAGAATTTAATTTTTAAACTTGGACAACTTTATTTTTTAAACTTGAACCATCCAAGCACTACTGCAGCTGTTAAATAATACATCATTCGTCTTCTGATGAATACAAAGTATGATAGATACCGACCAGATATCTGTGCACTAGCTGAATGTAATATAATATAGATGGGTAACATTTCTCCTGCTGCGATGTGTATGTATGACCTGGCACATTAATCCTACACATCTCTAGGTGTCTGAGGTAAGTCTACACATGTCCTTTAATCCCTCTCAGAACTGTGCTGTTGTTTTGCAGCTGTGCGAAGTGATCCTGCAGCCTACATTCTTCTCATGATCATCGCCTTCCTCTTTGTCGTCCTGTTTGTCACTTTGATCATTTCGCAAAACCAGTAAGTCATCGTCTGGTACTGAAAGTTCATGTCATTGTAAGGGAAAGTTGTACCAGAGCTAAACAAAATTGGACAGGACAAACAAAGCGTGAGCAAAAAAAAACATTTTTATCGGTTTGAGCATGGTATAATTGTTTTATTAATTCTGTCCGCACTTTTGTACCGACTGGCAGAATGAAACATGACACTGACAGGACTGCAGATACCTTTATGGTTCAACGACCATGATTGCAGAGGACAGATTAGAGCTGAACGAGAGAGAGAGAGTTTTCTGGAGTACATAATGCACAGCATGGCAGCTCAGTGCTGTGTTCAAGGGCACACTGGTTATAAAAATCCACCTGTTCTCTGCAAATGCATTTGAGTACTGGGTTCATTATCCCTATCAGATTGGATAATCAGGCACCTTTTAGGATAATTCTATGCATCATCTGTTCTTATGTAGAGTTACAAATGATCTTCATCCTGTTTACTCCGTGACATTCAGCTCACTAATATGCAAGAGCAGTGAGTATGGCCAGTAATGAAGAAAAGAAAGTCTGCTCCAACAAATAAATATGGATGTGTGGTTCTGATTATGCAGAGAGGGCTGTTGGTCATTCATTTATTACAATGGTTAGAATCAACAGATTTACATCCGGCTTGTGCGAGTTTTCATATATTCTAGTCATGTGAAATATGTGCACTCCATGGAAATTGTTGGCTTTTTTGATATATTTGGACAAGCAAACATTTGATCATCTTTGAAACAGTGCCTTTTAATGAAGTTGATATAACAATTGATTGAACAAAACCACAAGGAAAATTTGCTTTTTCAATTATTTATTCAGTAGAAATATGAATTGATGTGATATTCTTCTCTGGAAAACGTCAGTACACCACTAGCCTCAGAAGCTAGTATTACCCCCTTTAGAAGAAATAACTTCTTTTAGATGTTTTGCATAATTGTACACCAGTGTCTGACATCAGCTTGCTGGAATTTTTGACCACTCTGCCATTGAGGGTTTTCTTGCATGTTCTGCCTGTTTCAAATCCCCCAACATCATTTCAATGGGATTCAAATCTGGGCTTTGACTAGGCCATTCCATAACCCTCCATTTATCCTTTTTGAGCCATTCCTTGGTGGATTTGCTAGTGTGTTTAGGATCATTATCCTGTTGAAAATCCACTTTCGGTTCTACTTCAACTTTCAGACAGATGGCCTCATGTTATCTTCAAGCATCTTTGATATGATGCGGAGTTCATAGGTGAATCCAGGTGCAGTCCCTGAGTCAATGATGCAACCCCAAACCATAACATTTCCTCCACCGTGCTTCACAGTTGGTATGAGGTGCTTCTTCTGAAAAGCTGTCTTTGGTCTGCGCCAAACATGTCTCCTGTTACTGCGGCCAAACAACTCTACTTTTGATTCATCTGTCCAGTGCACATTATTCCAAAAGACCTGGTCTTTGCCTATATGCTCATTGGCAAACTGTAGTCTTGCAAAGGCTTTTTCCTGACACGCTTCCCTTCCATACATTTATTTTTTATACTGCTTATCCTGCAGGGTCACAGGGAACCTGGAGCCTATCTCAGGGAGCATGGGGCACAAGGCGGGGTACACCCTGGACAGGGTGCCAGTCCATTGCAGGGCACAATCACATACTCATTCACACACCCATTCCTACACTACGGACATTTTACACATGCCAGTCAGCCTACCATGCATGTCTTTGGATTGGGGGAGGAAACCGAAGTACCCGGAGGAAACCCCCGCAACAAAGGAAGAGCATGCGAACTCTGCACACAGGGTGGCGGCGAGAATGAAATAGAGGGGTGAGGCGAACGTGCTAACCATTAAGCCACCGTAAGCCTGGCACACCGACCATGCAGGTCAAATTCGTGCAATCTCATTCTTTTTTTCTGATTGTAGAAGCATGCACTTTGACACCAACTGTTGTAAGACTGACTAGCAGCTCCTGTGATGAAATTTTTGGGCTCTTTGAGACGTCTTTTTGAATCAGACGGTCTGCTCTTTTTCTGGGACAGCCAGTCCGGGACAAATTGGTAGTCATTTGAAATCTGCTCCATTTGTAGATGATTTTCCTTACAGTGGAGTGATGTATTTCAAATAATTTTGAGATCTTTTTAAATGCTTATTTTTTCATTTGGTGTTTTTTTTTCTTCTTTTTATAGAAATTGTTTTATTGGGGCTATCTGTGCACTTAACATTGATGTTAAGAGCTGGGAAAAACATAAAACATCAGCTCTGTTATTCTGCATGGGACATTTTTTTTTTTTTTTGGCATGATTTGAGACTACTTGTCTTCAGAGCTTCTAACTGAGCCCTGTTGTCCTGTGATGGAGCATTTCTGACCTGAGGAAAGTGGTCTCTTCCAGGATAATCCAACCTCCATTGAAAGGGCATTAGGGTTCACTAAATGGTTTGGATGAAAATAAATTATATGCTATAGCCTTCACAGTCACCAGATCTCAGCCCAGTTGAACACCTTTGGGATATTTTGGAGTGACGTATTAAATGGATTTCTACCACCAACATCAAAACATTGCATGTTTTGGAAATATAATTTTCATTATAGTTCTAGTGACCCTACCACTGACCCTAAGTAGGGTCCCTAAGTATTGAGTGCTGTACATGCTCATACTTTTCAGTTGGCCAACATTTCTAAAAATCCTTTTTTTTGTATTTTCTGCGATATTGATGTTGGGGTTTTCATTAGTTGTCAGTTATAATGATCAAAATTAAAAGGAATAAACACTTGAAATATATCAGTCTGTGTGTAATGAATGTATACATTATATTAGTTTGACTTTTTGAATGGAGTTACTGAAATAAATCAACTTTTTGATGATATTCTAATTTTATGACCTGCACCGTGTGTGTGTGTGTGTGTGTGTATGTATGTATGTATGTGTGTGTGTGTGTATATATATATATATATATACAGTATATATATATATATACACATACATACAGTGTGTGTATATATATGAGATTCCATTGATCCTACTGACATACAGTAGTGGCTTAGTCACACTATTTAAACATCCCTGCAGGTTGTAAATTAGTTTGGGCATGTGGAAAGAATGTGTTTTTTCCATGTCCTAAAATTCAAGTTCCATTTTCTCTTCAGATTGAAGAAGCTCATGTGGAAGGACGTCCCAAATCCCAACAACTGCTCTTGGGCCAAGGGGATAGATTTCAAAAAGGTCAGACTTTAAATGTGTTTTATTTTGAAATTGTTTGTTCTCAGAAATGCTTCTGACAGGGGTATAGACTTGACATACAGGCACTGGCTAAATGAAAAGTGTGCTTCTGTTTTACAGTTTGTCTACACCAGGTTCATTAATTGAAGTGACACACATGTTGGTGGGCAGGAAACGAGCAATTGGTAGTCAGGTTTAAGAGAGAGAAAGAGGCTGAATACTTTGATTCCTTTTTTGTGCTCCATACGTTTCATTGATATTGCACTTACAATGCTATTTAATAGGAGAAAAAGATTTTTTACAAAATCAAACATGGTTAGATTTCACTGTAGCTCCCAAAACAAGCTTAGAAATCCAATGCAGAAGTAGTGGAGACAGCAAACATTGTACTCAAAGTCCCAGAATCCAATGCAGCTCTACAGTGCAGTTGTGCTGAGGCAGAGACACAGGGCAGAGACTTGCCTAGGCTGTATAGAGATTTCTGATATGACGAGCGAGATGGCATTGACGGCAGTATTAGCATGAAAGTGGAACCCTTTCTTGTTTGAGCAGAACAAAAAACAAACCGCATAGCACGTCCTAATCATGCTCACCTGTGTCGCGTTAGCACCGCTATTTATGTTCTCTTGTTTGAAAACCTCAATGTCAAGCTTCGATTGTTCTGTTCGTATTTTGTCATTTATGCCACAGACTCGTTCTTTTTCTGCACGTTTTGCCAAGTTTATGTTCGTGATTCTTGTTTTCAATGTTTTGTTGTTTGTTTCGCACGTCACTTGTTTAGCACATGTGCTGCCTTTTCATTTACGTGACACTCAAGTAACCTTCTACTGTCAAAACTGGTGAATGGTATAAAAAGTGATCACAATGTTCAGGGATGAAATGACCAACAGTGACAGCTGTCATTTAGAACTGGAAGAAATACTACCAAAGAGTGGAGAAAAAAAAAGGTAGTTTAAAAAATAATAATACTACACAAGCAGGAGGAGATCTTAAATGCAAGCTGAATAAAAGTGCAATTTGTATCACATCCATGGGTATAATTTTGATTGATTTACTATTCATATATTTATGTATAACTTTTTGTTACTTGTGATGATGAAGGAGAATATGTAAAACCCAACTTGCATCCTGAGGGTCTGCACTTAACTTTACAATAAAACAACCGGATATGTTCATGATAGTTAATATATGTTAATATATTATATGTTAATAACATTTAGCATACAGTTGATTTCTTCAATGTCAGTGGGTTCTAGATTACATTCTCTGTAAATAATATTTGTGTAATAAAACAAAGTTACAAGATAAAACAGTGTGAAGAGAAATCAATGAGTGGGAAAGTAAAAGCATTGACTAGGAGTATAAAAAAAACGCTTTATTTAACATGAATAACATGAATTAATAAATGCTGAAGATTTGTTCTCTCTCTCTCTGTGCAGTTGGATGGCAACCTGTTCGGTCATCAGGAGGGCCTTACTGCTTGTCCACTTCTGCCGATGTCTGAAAATTTGTGTGAGGTGGAGATTGTTGAGAAACTTTTTGCTTTGGAAGAAGACCAAGAAGAGAAGGCACTCCTTCACCATACAGTCGATACAGAAGGCCAAAGCAACAATCTCTCATCCATAGAAGGATCTTTAAATCCTCTTTCTCTCGATACATACACTGTAGCTGCAACCCCAGAAACATCAGGTCAGTCGTCTGTAACGTACTCCACAGTCCTGGTGTTTGATCAGCCTGTCCTCCAAAGGAAGCAGCAGGAGAGTCTGAGCAGTGACGAGGGCAACTTCTCTGCCAATAACTCCGACATCTCCGGCTCCTTCCCTGGAGGCCTCTGTGAGCTGGAGAGTCATTCCTCTTCTGATGGTGCCAATCCGCGAAACTCTTTCTCCTACAACTCGGTGGAAGAGTTTTCTGAAACGTCAGAACAAGAGGATGAAGCTTCAGAGAACACACAAGTCTCCAAAGAACTCTACTACATAGGAATGAACGAAGAAGGAGAAGACGATGAGCTTGAGGAGGAGTTTAAGGAGGAAGATGGAACAGAGGTGCAGATTCCAGATTTCAGTCCAGAGCTGGAATGCAAGAATTCGAAAGCCAGTGATTCAAACGTCCCTCTCTATCTGCCTCAATTCCGGACTTCAGCCATTAAACTCCTGAGAGAGACAGTGAGCGATAGCGCCATCCAGCTGTGATCTGAAATATGGGCCCTTCTGGAAATAGTGACACTGTATGTTTTAAGTCCTTTATAATTCCCTGTTTCTTCTATGATCTCATTCCTAACCAGGAAAATCTGATCTGGGCATGACGAGTTGGACTAATAAAGGATTTTAAGCAGTTTTAAGGTTGGTGTATCACTTTTCTGTGATTAGCTCGTCTTATTTCTCTTTTCCCTTAACATTAAGGGAAACTATGAAAGAAACAAGCCAAAGTTTCTTTAACTTGAAACGTTTGCTGTTATCAGAGCATAGTCTGACTGTGAATGTCAGCTGACGGGTTAAATGTCATCCTGTTATTATTACAACTTGCTGCTTAACATCCTCTTCACATAGGACGTGCCTCGACATGTCCGAGGGCGGAAATGAAATTTTGAAGTACTGACTGATATGAAATGCTGGAAGAGGCAGTATATGTATGTGGCTGTGTGGGAAAACCCTTCACTTTGACCAGTTTGGACACTTTCTTCTATATATAGTTTTGGAAACTACAGGCTTCTCTGAACTGAATTGTTTTGCATGTATCTCAACAAGTTCTATCATTTTCAATGAAGTGAAAATTTATCTCCATTAACTCCATCCCATCTCTACTGGAAGATGCCTTGCCTACCTCTATATGGGGGAAAAATAACTACAACACAACAACATAAATTGGAATAAATGATAAGTATACAGTGAGAAATGAGCCAGTGATTTATCAGCATCATCCGCCAGTGTCTGTCTCTTTACCGGAGTTAAAAATCACTCATAGCATTTAAACTCAAGCACAAGGTAAAGGTCATTCATGGCATTTAAGAGCGTTGTCTGCTCTCATCTGAACAGAGTGCCTAAGTGCTCTTCTCTGTTTTGATGGCGATGTGACACGTACATTCAGAAAGCCAGTATCCGTTTACAAACTGAATTGATCAGGCTTATGTCTGTTACACGACGGCACATTTTCATCCAACAACCTGATCAAATATTGAGAAAAGCACATTTAGCTGTCAAGTTTTTCTATATATTTAGGCAGACTGTCTGCACTTATAGCTGCGTTGTTTAAATATGGTTCTTTATCCAACAGGATTTTTGCAGGCAGATCGCCAAAGGAAGGTTATAAAGTAAATAAAAACATCATTTTTGTAAAAACATATTTATGGTTTCTTAAAATAGAGAGGTGAAAGGATATTACTAACCAGAACTTAATTTTGTCAAAACTATGGTGTCTCAGTGGTTAACGGCTCTGGGTTACTGATCAGAAGGTCAGAAGTTCAAACCCCACCACTGCTAAGCTAAATGTTAAATGGCGCACTTATATAGCGCTTTTTATCCAAAGCGCTTTACACTGTGTCTCAGTCACCCATTCACACACACACTCACACACCAATGGTAGCAGAGCTGCCATGCGAGGTGCTAACTTGCCATCGGGAGCAACTTGGGGTTCAGTGTCTTGCCTTGCATGATCTTTGCAGGCAGATCTTGCGCAAGGACACTTCGGTATGTGGAGGCACATGGGCCGGGAATCGAACCTCCAACCCTATGATTAGTGGACAACCTGCTCTACCACCTGAGCCACATCCGCCCACTGTTGCCCAAGCTACCACTGTTGGGCCCTTGAACAAGGCCCTTAACCCTCAGTTGTATAAATGAGATACAGTAAATGTAAGTCGCTCTGGATAAGGGCGTCTGCCAAATGTAATAACTGCAAAACCTGATACTTTGACGTGTGACAGGTTTTCCCAGACCACCACACACATACTGTATCAGGAAAAAGAAAGGACGTTAGTTCCTCAGGCATCAAGAACCCAAGTCACCGTTGGGGTTTAGTGGAAGATTGTATTTAAGACGCTTTGTAAAAGTGAGTGCAGGTAGTGCCATTTAAATCTGTTCAAGATTTAAGCTGCATGGATGAGTCCACTGATACTATAACAATGTCACAAAATATTGTTATATTTCATTGATGTTTGATTGTGAATGTCTGTTTTGTCATCTGTGTTTACGTTCTTCGAAATCTCAAGCATCAAATGTGAAATATTCTGTCTATGTTGTTATTTGGTTTCAGAACCAGTGTATGATGACCACTGAATGTTACTGACCGTGATGGAATTGGATTCAAATGTTAATGTTTCTAAAGAATGTGTGTACAGTATATAAATATTTGATGTCTATTTTTCTGGTCTGAATAAACTATTTATTGCAAGCACTGTCAGTTGTTGTCTTGATTAGTTGATGTCTGTCCTTCTTAGTTAAAATCAGAACTCGGCTGAAGGTGTGTTTCCCGTCACATAAATGAAGCCATTTGTGCTGTATCATGCGTTGTGTGTTTGTCTGTGGGAAAAAAAAGTGTCGCCCCCATGCAGATGTCTTTTGTCTAATGAAAGAGTGCAGTGACTCGGTGCTTTAGTGATGTGCTAACCTTTGGGAATACAAAAGAGAGACTGAAAAGAAAAGGAAGAAAAAAAAAAACACCTCCACTTCAGCTTCACAATTATCAACTGAAGACAGAGGATTGGAGGAAATCTGGCTTCTGAAGAACTACAAGAAGAAACCTCTGCATCTACTACATATCTTTATAAACCCTGACCTTTTTACCATTCATGAGTTTCTCACCTCCACTCAATGTCAAAAATATTATAACTTCAACTCCAAGTCTCAGAACATAACGTGGCCTATAAACATGGCCATCATGGACTACAACTCGCAGCCATCATGGACACTCACGTTCACGTCCACCCGACAACTGCTTGTATTCACCTGGACTCAATTACTGTACACTTTCAACATTTTAAGCACCCTCACATTAAAGGTGCTTAAATGAACCCTCATGAAGCACTGAGGCTTTCCCCAGGCTGTTCTGGGAATAGATTCAAAGCTTTGAGAGGTTGGAAAACAGCGCCATCTGGTGGTTAATGCCCCTGTATAGTGACTGGGACACTATACTTAAAAAAAAATAAATGTTTTTTTTTTCGGATGAGAGGTTCTGACTCTCTGTGGTCATTTAAAATCCCAGGACACTTATTGTAAAAGAGTAGGGATATTCCCCAGTGTCCTGGCAAAATTCCCCCATTGGGCCTCCTCTATCATGGCCCCCTAATAAACCCCATCTCTGAATTGGCTACTTCACTCTACTCTTCACTCCACTAATAGCTAGTGTGTGGTGGGTGATCTGGCACACTATGGCTTCCATCACACCATCCAGGTGGATGCCACACACTAGTGGTGGTTGAGGAGCTACCCCCAATACACCCCACCCCACCCATACTATGCAAAGCACTTTGAGTGTCTAGAAAAGCACACATAACTAAAACAAATTGAGGACTAATAATGCAATAATAATGAGTAATATTAGGTATGAAAATGTGCTGTATTACTGTCACCTACAGATGGCACTATTGAACAACACTATATAGAGAAATGGAGGTCAACTACATCAGCTTCACATGGTCTCTACATTCACACTGGTTTAAATCTTTATTCTCCATGAGAGCAGAGATGTAATGAACATATTTTTGCACTGAACGTTGTAGCATTCGCTCCCTAAAAATCCCACAATGCAAAAATATATTGCAGGGTTAGTGAGGAACACACTTGACCAGAAGGCAATGCTTGCTGATGGATTGGCAAACACACCCTTGAAGAGCAACAAAGGCTTGTTGATTAGCCATAGACCTGAACTGGCCATGGAAACTCACCTGACTTCCACTTGATGGTATAACTATCCATCCATCCATCCATCTTCAGCCGCTTACTCCTTTTCAGGGTCACGGGGGAACCTGGAGCCTATCCCAGGGAGCATCGGGCACAAGGTGGGGTACACCCTGGATAAAAACAATTATATATATATATATATATCAACAACGACGACAGGGGCCTCAGCGTATGGGGCTCGCCCAGGATCGGCAGACTTGGGCAGATCATTGTGGTCTGTGCGAAGACAGACCGGATATATATATATATATATATATATATATATATAGAATCAGAATCAGAAAAGGGTTTTATTGCCAAGTACAGTTTTTAGCACATACAAGGAATTTGGTGTGGTGTTGATGGTGCACGTCACACATTTACTAAGTGGAATAATAC